>RQTK01000604.1:238133-249154 GCA_003991915.1 Elysia chlorotica | reverse complement strand
GATAGATAGATAGATAGATAGATAGATAGATAGATAGATAGATAGATAGATAGATAGATAGATAGATAGACAGACACAAACAGACAGACAGACAGTAACAAACTGAGACAGAGAGACATATATACAAAGAGAGATAGACAGAGAGATCGTAACAAATTGAGACAGAGAGACATAAAGACAAAGACAGACAGGCTAGAGAGACCAAGAAGAGGAGACAGAGACAGAGAGGCAAACAATATAGATAAAGAGAGATAGACAGCGCTAAATAAACAGAGACTAATAGACAGAGACTGATAATACGATTAAAATAAGAAAAACCAGAAGAAGAAAAAAAGACAGATCGAGTCACATAAGAATGGAGACTGCAGCGACCAGGTTTATGGGGAAAACCCATTGATCGCTAGCTGGTTTCGAGCAGACCACTTGAGGCACCATGCCTGTCCCACTGCAGCCCCTATAGCCGGAGGCGCTCACAACCACTCACGACCAGTGCAGGTAGTGCGATACACACTACAAGAACGAATAACATAATAATTACGCCCCTTTCAGCCACGGAGTTTACAGATTGATCGCCCATTGGCTGCATAAATTTAGGATAGAGTTATCATGATTGAACGTTGTAAGTTCGATTATTGTAAGTTGGAATACGTTCCGTCGTCGTTTTCCCTATTGAGTTCTTTATCGCAAAGCCTCCGGTGCAGTCACTGGCGCAGCGGGTTTCCATCTCTCCACGCGTAACTATGCGCTACCTTCCTCACCGATATCGATCACCAATAAACTCCACCCTGTTTGCTCAGGCGCGTTTCAATCTTACTCAGTTATTGGCTCTCGTTACCTGGATGGTACATATAGTGGCTATTGTTGTTGTTTTTTTAATTGTTGTTTTCGAATGAATAGATGTGCAAGCATGTATCATTATCGGTGTTGTTATTAATGTCATCGTCGTCGTCGTTGTCTTCATTGTTCTTGTTGTTGATGATGATTTAATATATATATTTACAACTAGGAGCCAGGGTGAAAAAAGTGTTTACTTGTTAGTTCTTTTTTAATGGGTTTTTTAGGCAACGTAAGGCGGAGATATTGTAAGATCCGAAAAATCGTAATTTGATAAAGTACATAGCTACTTCTTTGTAGTAATAATATTAAATTAATCCATAATCCCCTCCTTCGCAACTTCTTCATCTTTGTCCTTCCATTTTGTTTATTTCTTTCTTCTTATTCATCATTTCTCTCATCCTGCTCTTTATATATTGTATGCTCCCTATCTTTATCCATTTATGTTATGGAAGTTGACGCGCGGTACTTATTGTTGAGTTAAAGAAAAGGCGGCCAAGCAACATAATAACTATTGGAACAGCTTTCCTTTTTCCACGTTTGCGTTACCGTTTCCCCTCCTTACAGCTGCGGACACTCTGCTCCTGTTTCGCCGCGCTATCTCTCTCCGATCTCTCCCGGATGGATTATCGGTTCAAAGACAAGCTCTATTACTGATGTCCATAGCAGAGAGATACGGTTAGAAGTTTTGCAATACGGGGACCCGTGGCGAAAACAAGGACGGTAACTGTGTACGGGAATCTGTTTTGAAATCATCGTGCGGATCTGAAAGAATCATGCTCTAAAGAGAGAGAAAGCGTATCTCTCTCTTTCTCTCCATATTGCTCTCCCCCTCCTCTCTCTCTCTCTCTCTCTCTCTCTCTCTCTCTCTCTCTCTCTCTCTCTCTCTCTCTCTCTCTCTCTCTCTCTCTCTCTCTCTCTCTCTCTCTCTCTCTCTCTCTCTCTCTCTCTCTCTCTCTCTCTCTCTCTCTCTCTCTATCTATCTATCTCTATCTCTCTCCCCTCTACGGCGATAGATCATAAAGCCAAAGCTTGATACGTTTTAAGGTTTTTACATTGCCGTTGTTTTCTGAAAGATACCTCACATAGACGGAGATACTAGCGGAGATTCGAACCTTAGACCTTTCGATCGTCATCATCGCACACATCAGAGCTACCTTGGCCCGTAGCTGCTGCATCGAATCAAATACATGACTTGCAATAATGGGCATCGTAACTAAAACGAAGACTGAGAGGTTAAGAGATCTTCACCGAAGTCCAAGTATAACTCTATCCTAAACTTGACATCAAAAGAACTCCATGGCTGACTGGCGGATAACGTCGTCAGTTATCATCACGTGGATCGCAATGACTTATTGTATTATTTAGGTAAACTTTAGATCCTTGATGTTTCTTGAAGACTCCCTCTATGGTAGACGAGCGCTTTAGCTCGCTGAGAATGGAACCTTGCAACTCCTACTTGTCGGTCCAGACCAACCGTTACCGACTGAACTGCCAGCTCTGTAGGTAGGTGTAGTTCTATCTATCTATCTATCTCTCCAATCTTTGAACTGTGCGTTGTGCCTATAGGCCTCTAGTGCTTTTAGATAATCAGTGTACGACTGTAAAGCCCCCACCTGACCTCACACATCGACACGGCGAGCATGGAGTGTAACCGATCCGTCCCCGTGGTTCCCAATCTGAGCGACCTGTCCCAATCCTTCATCCTTGACTGGCAGAGGATACCAGGGCTGATGCCTTTCTTGCTCCCCCCCTCCCCCCTCCCCACACCCGAGTCTCTTAAGAATGTTACCCTCCCCCCTTTTTTCCTCTTTCTATGCCTGCTGATAGCGGGTGTAATCCCTCCCGTGGATCGGTGATGGAGAACTGGTAGATCTTTATCCAGAAGGTGCAAGTGTGGGCTTGCCTGCTCCGTCAATAGAGGCCCTGCGGTAACCATAAACGTCAAAACGAAGACGACAAGTAAGGAAATCTGCCCCGGCATCCAATCAAAGCTCAATACTAGACTTAAGGAGTCAATGGGCAATCAGAATCTCCATGCCTGAGGGGCGTGATTATGTCATACGCTATGGCCGTGTGGTTTGCAAAGCATGTACTATCCAAACCAACATGAAAAGCTCCCACACCAATCCCTGTCGGCGTCTTCGGGGCGACACCAAATAGCCAAGTACCAAAGGCTCAAACCTTCGAGATAGTTGTGGTGGCGGTTCCATTTCCTAAGGATTGAGTCACACTATCCGTTACCCCCTCTTGCTCATTTTTTAGCTGATGTGTTTTACCCGAGAGATTAGGCGGGTATTGTTGCGGCGACTTCGCAAGGCCATAGCGGCCTAGCGGGCATTGCAAACCCTGTACATCATGATTGTATCACTATCAGAGCCGGCGTTACTCAAGGCCGCGTCAGGTCTCTAGGCTTCTTTGAAAGTGATGAGATGGCGAGGTCAGAGTTGATGGCAACGGTTTGTCATGGACCCACGACAGGAATAGTTGGTCATTGGGTTGTTAATCCACCGGTAGAATGATTTACACTTTGCGATCAATGCGATGATAACGGGTGACATGGTGAAATAAACCCCCCCCCCCTCCCACTTTCCCCCAAGGTAAGGGGTTGTTGGATCGCTCTTTGGTTTTCCGTAAGTCTGGATTATAGCCAGGTATCATTGGACACCGCTGCAGATACACTTACATAATCATTGTCTTCGGTTTTGTTATTGAGTTCATTATCGAACTGCATGTTTTAAAACACTAGATTCATTGCTGGAGATAGAGTGAAAGAATCAGCCTGATCGACCATTGCCTCACATGCATCCGTTTCCTAAGTATATTTATTTAACAATTGAATCATTTTTTATTGTTAAAAGCATATGATGTTAGTATGTAAAATGATAAAAGACTGTAAACTTAATTTTTAGTTCACCATTTTCTCTTCGCTTTACGCATTGCATTGTAAAACAGCAAATTTTATATTTTTATCATTGTCATAAGCATAATTTTAATTCGTGTTGGATATTACTTTGTATGTTTTAAGTTATTGAAAGCTTTGATATTTATTTTTTTAAATGAAAGGTGTGCAGATCAACACAAAAAGGTGCTAGTCAACCCGCACAACATAAGTGCGACGTGAATGAATGAAGAACTTTTGCTTAACCACGGACACGAAAAAATGGAGTTAAACTTTAATAATGTTATTTTACCTAATATTTTATTAACATAACTTATACATTTGTAATCAAAAAGGTCTCGCAGACTTCACACGCAGTGTACATGATTTGCCCGAAAGTTATCCCTTTATTCCATGATTGAAATCACCTACACAATGAGAGTATTGAAAGACTGGATTGTACATAATTATTTTTATGTGCAGTGAAATTCACCTCAAGTCAAAGTTTTTTAAGAAAAAATCTTGCTTAATATCACGCAGCTGTTCAGTAGTACATTACAGTGAAATTCACATCAAGTCAGCGATTTCTAAGGTTTTGATATCACCTAACTGCTCTGATTTTATGTATTTTAAGGCTAACAGTTTTGAACTGAAGGTTTCCAGCCCATGGCTGACTCTTGCCCGGTTATAATCATTTTCATTTATTAACACCTACGCGTTGTATTCTGAAATCCCAACCCTTTTTTTTTCAAAAACAATTTTACATACTATATTTTAATGCAAGACAGCATAGTGACTGTAATAATTATGTTCATTATTGGATTTATGAAATTTCACGGAGATGTATTTATATGTTATTAATTTTATCTTACTGTGCTTGGACTTTACTATACATGTAATACAAATAAAATTGACTATATTTTTATATACAATGTATCTTCAAAACCTACTCCTCCGTGCTTTACTGATAGCCATTCACTCATTCCCCGCATGGACATGTTATAATTTGATCCTCGCTTTGGGAATTAAGATCAATATAGAAAGCATTAGATGAACGCCTTTGAATACGCAGACCAAAAATAAACGGGCTATTAAAAGCATTTCCACAACTGGCTTTTGTCTGAACCTGCACATATTTGTGAATAATTAAAAGCATCGTATGACACCGCCACTGACACCGACAGCGTAATGGGCACGTTATAATTATGTTATAGTAGTTCATGAGGGGGGTAGCGAGGCGATGCCCATAGAGTGTGGGTTCTTAATAAGATAATAAAAAGAAGAGGTCTTACGATCATGGTGTCCATGGTAAAAAATAAGACAATAGGTGAATGAATCTGACCCAGCGTCCGATCAAAAAGTTCTGAACTACTATGTCTTGCTAAATTATAAACTAGTTTTCTTTTTATAAAGCTAAATGCCAACAGCAAAAGGAAGAAAACGACATATTTTATGGCAGTTTTGTTGTACAATGTACAAGGTATCTTCTCATGAATAGTATGTTTCTCGTCGAATGGGGGTCATATCTTATTGTTCATGTTTACAAACATATTGAAAAAAAAATCAAGATAGATTCTTTCAAATGTATTTAATTAATTTATACATTGTCTGCATACTGAATCCCAAAGTGTTTTTTTTTTGTTTGTTTGTTTTTTTTTTAATTTAAGAATAATTATGTATGTGTGAAATTGTGTGTCATTGCAACCGTGTTACACATAAAATTATGTACTGATGATTTTAAAACTAATTGAACCAAATGTACAACCATGGCATATTTCCCCACGGGATAATAAAGGCTTTTCAATTTTTAGGAACATGAAAAAAGCCACACTGCAAGTGGCTAAATGTTACAAGGGAAAGTGTTGTAATTCATGCCTCAAACTAACCAATGATGTTAATACCAAAACTGCCCAATCAAGTAAAGCAAAAAAAAAAATCATCTAGCCAAACAAAACCAGATTTGTTAATTTCATTTTAGGTTTCCAACGATAACAGGCAACTAAGCAGATTTAAAATTTCAATTACAGTAAAAATGAGGTACATCAAACATCTAACATAATGCTTCGCAACATTTTTGTTGACACAATAAAATGGATCTTGTAGTCTATGTTGTTTTTTTTTAAGAGGATCAAAATATGTTGAACAAACAAACTGTTATGAAACTATGTTTTGTGAAATATGTTGAGAAATACTCCCTTCATACTTATCGTTCCTAGTTCCTACATAATTTATGATAAAATATAGATCTACTAAAAACAACCCTATGGTCTATGCAATATGTTTTATCAATCACTATCCTGGCACATTTTCCTCTTCGAAATGCTTACAATAGATAGGGGTTCAAAATTGGGCAACTAAGACTAACACTAAAAGGATAACATTATAATTACCTGAAAAACATTTGTTTAATAACTGGCTTAAGTACAGTTTTGTTTTATTGTCCTTGCTGATTAATTTCCCTTCAAATGTTTCTCAAAATTTGGTTATAGTATTGTTATGTATTAAAAAAATACACAATGTAATTTTTTCCTTCCAAACGCTTAATTTTGTTTTGAGAGGAAAAAGAACAATTCTTGCAATAAATAACGTACAATGTCATGTATTCCAAAGTGTTCCAATTTGAGTGTGAAATAACTTTAGTTGCCTATGTGACAAGCATTTAATATTGTTTTCATAACATTGATTTGTTACACTTTTTAAACATAAAAAAACCCATGAACAGCCGGTAGCGGTAATTAATTAATATTAATTTTGCAACAGGGGTAAAGATACCGGTGAAAAGTTTACGTTTGTTTCATTTAAACTTAATTTCAGTTACTTGCGAACCTAATAATAATTATTATATTATACAGTGTAGTAGTTCTTAATTATTATTTTTTTAAAGATAATGAAGGGAGTGAGTTGATAATTATTAATTAATCTTGGGGAAACAAAATATTTTGTATTTTGGAATGTCAAACTCTATTGTGGGACACTGAGAAAATCTGGGTTTTTATTAAACAAAGTCCTAATCTTGTAAGAATGTGGTTTACATGAATGTGTTTTTTTCACGAAGATGGATTAGGGGGGGGGGGATAATTTTCATAAAAGTCTAAATAAAAGAAACATGACAAAAACAAAAAAGCAGAACAATCAACAAACAACTACTAAAGGAGGAAAAAAAAGAAAGGAAAAATAAACAACGAACATCTTGACTCATATTCATTACTAGTATACTCTTAACGTTCATTAGATTCATATCTAAGTATTATCCTGGTTGAAAAAAATGGATATCTAGACGTAGATATTTTTTATTAAGCTTATGCACTTGATTTTCGGCATCAATTCTTTTGAGTTGCAAACACTATTTTGGAAGGGGTTCAACACCAAATAAATAACACTGTGTTCGTCAGTGGTGTTGTCTTGAGCTTCTTATCAGTTCTTCAAATTGGAAGAATACCATTTTGTTTTACCAATTTGTTTTCTTAATTTTACAGTTTTTCTCCATTTTTCACTGAGTATTTCTTTTTCATAATTTGTTTTTATTTTTGCGTGAATGATAATTATGAAACTTAAACATGAAATAGTAAATGGGTATCCCATTGAATGGTATTTTTGTACATCTATTAAGATGATAGATTTCTTGAACCGAGAATGAAATCTGATTATTGGTGTCCATGGCAAATTAACTATGACCAAAATCATTTCGGCATAAAATTTGTATAGGGTTGAATGTATGATTATATTCAATATTCATGGATGCAAGATACACACTATGTTTTAA
The DNA here is from genome assembly GCA_003991915.1 of Elysia chlorotica. Classification (NCBI taxonomy): domain Eukaryota; kingdom Metazoa; phylum Mollusca; class Gastropoda; family Plakobranchidae; genus Elysia; species Elysia chlorotica. The sequence goes on along the minus strand of RQTK01000604.1, from coordinate 241,676 downwards.
ATTATGATTTTAAGCTTCCTTCAGATTAGAGTCAGATTATTAGATCGATTACGCCTTAGATCAAGGATTATCTACGCATCACCATAGCTGTATTTTTCTCTAATAGAGAGAGAGAGAGAGAGAGAGAGAGAGAGAGGGGGGGGGGGGAAGATAGACCAGAGACCAAAAACAAAGAGACACAGCCAGAGACGATAGACTACACCAGATAGACAAGTCTACTGTAACACACAATAATTGTTCTTATTTAAAGTACTGCATCTAGATCTAGGCTTCTAACAATATTGTATGTCTAGTGTCCCTAGTTTTTTGCCCTTTCCATGTAATTTATAGCATAACTTTTAAAATTAACTTATAGGCCTATAATGTCTTTGGAAGAGATAAAAAGCAAAATTAATTATTGTTATGTGTAGGGCCTACTAGATGTATATCTAAGTCTAAAGGCCTACATGTGAATCCAAAGGTATGATATCCGAAGCAAAAAAGCGAAACAAAAAACTAACTTTTTTTTAACAGTGTGGAAGAGAAATTGATTACATGAATTGTTTTTCATGCTAGATCTGCAATCCACAGTGTGATACATCTAGATCTAAAAATCTATGCAATGCCCAAAATGAAACCCTCAAGTTATCTTTAAAGGCATCTCATTCCCTCGATTTTCCAAATTCAACACTGTGGGCTGGATTAGTTTTAATAGCTAAGTAAAATTTGTATATAGACCTAGATCTAGATAATTATCTGCGACTGTGTCTTTAACGCACTTCATTGCTAGATCTCCTGTTTCTATCCAAACATATCTATAGATACGACTGATTTCTTATTTTATTTTTAATGTCTAAATAATGTTTGGCTATTATTTTTTCGCCTTCTTCGGCCACCCGACCTTAATACATTATACTCCTCTTCTTGGACCATATAGAGCCTAGATCTATCTAGTGCAAATAAGAAAATGTGGGCAAAAATGTGTATAGCCACATTGAGGCAGAGGCCTGTAGTGCTTATAGACCTCTAGGTCTAGAATCTAGATCTATATAAGAATTGCACTTCACTAAGATCTAGATCTAATCTAGATTCTAGGTTCTAGGTTCCGGTGAAATTCAACGAATTTACAAGGAGAACATTCAATTAGAACAACAACAGCAAGAAATAAAAGCGATGACTCACCCCGATGAGTGTGGTTGCCATATCACCCTTGACAAACAGAATTAATTCCTGCAGCCAGTGTTGAAGCTTTTATGTTGATAACAATGGAAGTGTAGAAACTGCAGTTCTAGATCTAACTGTGAGTGCGATTCTTTTGGAAGATCTCTCTCAGTTTTAAATTTCAGGCTTTTCTAATCACATTAGCTTAAACACTTGTCTTGACTTCACACTTTGAAATCCCAAGATGTAGGCTAAAAAATATGTTGTAGTTCTCTTTTACAGCATGCTACTGAATGTATCGCTACAGTGTCTAATTATCATACTATCATAATTATACATTAAAAAACAGTCTTAAGTCCATAAACACTTCAGAAGCCTACTTATCAACAATAAAGCAATCTGTGAAATAAGTAAAACAATAACGCATTAATCTCAAACAAGATTAGACATCTAATCTAGTGTCCAAGGAAATGTATCTTAATTTCCGGATCCTTTTTACATTGGTTAATGTAAACTTAGTGATTTTATTTCACACAGAAAAGTAATCCTTACACTTGAGAGTCTAGGAAACGTATATTCCGATTTTGTTGAGCGAAGTTTTTTTTTTTTTTTTTTAAAGATGGTAGATTCAATATCCAGATCAATTTAACTGTATGTCAACGTTTATGAGGCACGCAAAGCAGGCAGAATCTACACACTTAACAGTAGATCTACATTGGTGACAGTGACGAAACAGTAGCTAGCAGACCAACCATCGGTAGATCTAGAGATCTCGAGCTGATAGCTGCAGACGTCAAAGCGGGAATCTCCAATAACTAGGTAGGTTCCCGCCCTCTCCCTCCCTACCCCTCCCACTGCTCAGCGAAATGATGGGCCGTGGTTGGGAGAAGGCGGGTACGATCCGCCCTTCTAACGGTTTTTCCCTCTCACTCCGACATGAGGAGGTATCAGGGAGGGGCGCAGAAGGTAGTTCTTTTTTTTTTCCTTACCTGCTCACCGTAAGTTTGTCGGCTGTGCCCCCTTCCCTCCCCCTCCCCCCGGAGGCTGTTACCGCCAGAACTCAGTTGGTCGTCAGTTGATCGTCGCCACAGCCGGCGCAGAACGGCAGAACCGCAGGTCACCGCTTGAATGCGCGCGCATCGCAATAAAGGGGCGGGGCCAAAACCGAGCCGTCTGCCCGCCCGCACAGATTAGCCGTCGGTCCCGGAAAATCAAATCAGAGGAGGTGTCGGACAGGGCAAGTGAGGGATCAAGAGGGACCCGGAGGACATGTGCACGGGGCACAGGGGAGGGAGGCGTGAGAAGGGAGGGTGCGGGGGGAGGTTACCCTGTCGCCATAATTTGCTGAGGGGCGTTCTCCTGGGGTGAGTTTTTCTGTCCCCTCTCTTGGCCCGCTCGGTCAACGAGACAGCTAGTTTCTGTTCGATTTTTCATCCCAGACATTTCGTTCTCACAACCTAGAAGACCTTTCGGGTGGCAGTGGGAGGAAAGAAGGAGGGTGGTGGGAGGGTGGTAGGAGGGAGAGGGAGGAAGAAGGAGTGTCTTAAGGGAGGAGATTTAAAACAAAAAACCCTTCTGGCCGTTTTTAAATTGTTTTCTTTCTCTTTCACACCCCGTTCTGCCCCGACGTATGGTTCAAGCATTAAGATATCTCTTCGATGAAGCGGAGGAAAAACAAGATTAAAAAAAAAATTAAACAAAAATAAACGTAGGCCAAGATTGGAATACGAATGTAATGTAAAGAGAATTTAAGTGTGTATGTGTGTGTGTGTGTGTTTTTTTTTGGGGGGGGAGGGGCGTAAGGAAATGGCAACCTGGGACGTTCTAGTGTCAATGTACAAGGAATTTCAATTTGGGCCCCGTCGTAATCCTGCCTAATGCATGTTTGACCAGGTCTACTGGTTCCTATATCAGGCGCAGACGACAAACTGTGGCGTGGCAAGTGCACGTTGGCGCTATTATAAATCTTAAGCAAGAATAGAGTTGTTTTAATCTAGATCTAGATAATTAAATTATTATCTGTCTAACCAGACATTTCCTTCTCACAACCTGGAGGGCATCGCGGTATATTTTATTTCAGTTGCCGATGTTAGAGATGTTGCAGATATTTTAATCTTGATAGAAACAAAATTGTGTATGATAATCACCATTAACAGTAATGAGTTAGAATTTATAAGGGTAAAAAAAGATTGACACAGTGCCTTTTTAGAGCAAGGGAAATGTGTACCTTGATATAATTATAAGTCTATTTTAAACATTTAAAAAACAATCTTATTTAAGCTGTGCGAAAAAGGTTTCATATTATTATTTTTTTAATTTTATATAGTTACTATTTTTTATCGTTTTATTGTTATTATTATTATTATTATTATTATTATTATTATTATTATTATTATTATTATT
>RQTK01000604.1:221967-231768 GCA_003991915.1 Elysia chlorotica | reverse complement strand
ACGCAAAAGGACAAAAAGAACAAGGAAATATGAAGAAAGAAAGGATTCTCTTATCCAAAACTGCCAACCCGAGCATCTAATAAAGCGTTCATCATTAGCCCAAAAAGGGCTCAAAATAATGTTCAAATACGCTTTTTTGAAATACAGTTGCCAATGCAGCTTAGCTAATCTTGACTGTCACCAAAGGCACTGAAGACACGACGTCTGTTATACTGAGACCAACCGACAGCTGAGGTTAATGTAACGCTTGTATTTAATCGTTATTCCACAGGCTCATTAGGGCGCCTTGCCATTGTTGGACCCCTCTAAGCGACTTGTAATATTAGCTTATGATTCCCCCCTCCACTGTGTCAATAGGCGGCTCAATTCGAGCACAAAATTGGGCGCCGAGTGGAATAGTTTGAGCCAATCTTATCTATCTTCTACGTCGGTGCGACTCCCCACGAAGCATCACCCAAAAACTTCAAAACTTCAATCGCAGCTGAAAGGAAACTTTAAGAGAAACTCAAACGGGAGAAAAGTTGAAGTTAAAGGCAAGTTTTTTTTTCCTGAGGTGGATTATGCTAGATAATTGATGAAGAAAATGGTATATGCAGCATATTAAAATTGAAAGAGAAGCGAATTTACGAGAGATAGTTATCTTCATAGGACGTAAAAATATTCAGAGTGACAGAGAAACAGAAGAATATATGAGGTTGTACATGTTTATAGTTTTAAGATAGAAGTAAACAACTTATATAAAGATAATATGGCCAATAGATAGAGTCATAGAATAATATAGTATAAAATCAAACTGAGATGTCTGAGAAATACGTGGGTGTCTTTTTCTTTTTAAAACTTATTTTAATTATAGTAATTGGAGTTTGTTTTGAACATTTAAGAAGTAGATAAGAAAATAGAGGTAATGATTTCGCGGCAGAGACAATAGTTATACAGTGTACCAGTTTAAGGAAAAGATGGCATTAATTTGTGTATACATTACTTTTTGTTTCAATACGAGATTACGACAAGAAAAAAGAAATGACACGCATATATTATGTTTACACAGGGGAGGGGGAGAAAGAGAGACAGGCATACATAGACAGATAGAGACAGGCCGTGAGAGAGAAATAAAGACAGAGACAGACATACAGGGACAAACAGACAGACATGTAAAGAAAGAAATATACAGACAGGTAGGAAAAAAGAGATTGAGAGACAAAGATTCAGAATCTTACCAGGGATCAAAATACATTCTATAATTTAGAAGAAAACTAACACCAGATCGCTTCCTGTTTTCCCTGATTCCGAGACAAGCCAATTTAATCACCGCCGCAATTCACGGATCAGCGGACGGGAGAAAATCGGCCGGCAGCCCGCACTGTAGGAAAAACTGCTACAAAGGAGACGGTCGGCTGTGACGAGGTGTCTAGAAGGAGTCAGACTGGGCGGCAGAGCGACAGCTCCGCTCAAAGTCACTTCTTGTTTGTCTCTAGCCAAGCGATGATCGGTTGCATGGGATTTGCCTGCGCTTGTGTCATACGTTTCAATAGTTAGTGCTCAGCTCTTCCTTGAAGTTCCTTCCCACCCGATCATACTAGTGCTGTACCAACAACCTCTATCCTCCCACTCTATATCAAAGTTTCAGGATCAGCCTCATTACCCCTTTTCCTCTAATAACCTAGAAATAGAGTTGGTGTGGTACAACGGAGATGAAGACGATGAGTATGAAAAATTGCACCCGCGTCCTATGATATATAATTAATGTCCTAGATTAGCAAAGCCAGTGAGAATGAGCAAACGCATTTTTCTTCGAAGGTGACCAAAATATATCTGTATCTTTTTAGATAAGAAATCCCTATGTCTCTAGTGGAGCTATTATGTCATCCGTTATTTGTTCGTTAGGATCGCAGAGCCTGCAATGTGTATTATAACCATCTTCACAGGCGTTTTGGGTTGTGTGTCGACACCGAAGACTTCACGCTCCGCTCCGCTTACAGGATTTAAGACATTCTTTAGTTTGTTCATAGTTCTCCTTCGCCAAAACAATGAATAAGGAGATGAAGACAAAAATTGAAAAAAAAAATGTCGGCTCATGCGAGACAAGGTTTTAAAGGCTACGGGGGGATAATTAGGGACGATCTTTTCAGGCGGTTAGTTCCGGTGAAAGGCGACCTCTGCAGAAAAGCTCTGCGGGGGATTCTGGGATCGTAGACACAGAGAGTCAGAGAATACGGGCCGTGTGGCATCTCTGGGTCTGGTAAACTGGTATACTGTATCAGTGTGTCCGCGGTGCTGCTGGTGGCATAGTTTACTCATGATGCATCGTGGGATTGATGTCAGAAGCCAGTTGGTTCGGATTCAAATATAAAGCTTTGCAAAAGTGAGATGTGGGTAGGGGTGATCTCACTCAAGTTGTAGAGCGTTGATCTTCTATTCGGGCGCTGTCCGGTTTAATCCCAAGATTTGGCAAAAATAAATGTATTTGTCGCGTATCGCCCATAATGGTTTGATCATTTTCTATAATTGTGTGACGGTCTGAGGCAGAAGGTCCTGATATTCCTACACTGTCTCTTTGTAGCATGATCTCCATTAAGAACACAGGAGACGCTAAGCTTGTAGAGATCTTCTCTTTTACACAAAAGAAGTTGTCATGACTCCGCGGTCCTGGTGGTGGCATAGTTTACACATATTGCATCCCAGGATTAATGTACAAAGAAAAGGGTTTGTATTAATTTTATATATAGTTTTTATGCGATATCGTCTGCAGTTTTAAATGAGGATTGTTTCTTAAAGATCAGTAGCTTTGAAGTTTATTGTAAGCACAAATTTGGATATATAAATAGCTTAAGTATAGTTATGGTTATTATCCCTCCACCTAACCCCCGAAAAAAAAAAACGGAAAAAGTGTTTGGGGTCCAGGAAATGATAGTGGACATCGAGCAAATAACATGAAATCACCCACGCAAAACGGGCTATATTTTGCTGACTGCTTAAACTATGGGCCTTGGTGAGAGAAATTATTTCCTTTCCATTAATCATGAGGTATGAATTTTGGTAAGCAATTGATATGTTTATGATTCCTCATTGCCATTCATTTGAAACACATTATACCACTGAGTAGAGTCTTTGTTTACAAAAAATCGGAGCTCATTGCTTGGTAGACGGTAGATTTTTATGCCTTTCAATGAAACAATAATCTGCGGTCTTTTATATTCACTTTAATTGAAATAAAAAAGAAGAACAAGAACAAGGACAAAAACAAGAAAAATTACAACAAGAACAACAAAACACAACAACAACAATAACAACAACAACAGCAGCAGTAGCAACAGCACAACAGCAACAACAACAACAACAATATTGAAATTTTTTCAGAAACTTAGACGAATTATGAAATCTCGAGCTGCCAGTTTTGAAAATAGCTCTAAAACCGACCACTTAAAAAATTAAGTTCCTTGGTTTTCAACAAAAATCACATACAAAGAACGTGGGACACTATAGAAGTTTAGATTCTGAATTCGTACAATCATTCTACTTGTCATTTCAGACCACTAAGTATAATGGAGGCCCCGAGACAACTGACCAAAACTATACTCCATGAAGACCCAATAAAAAAAAATCTTGAGAAAGGATATGATACAGTATAGACCGCCAATAATAGAATTAGAATGACATATTCAAGGCCCAATAACAAAACTTGAGTGGAGATAAATTTATGTTATAGTTAAGGCTGCTGAAGGTAGGATAAGATTATTGAATTGGCAGGCTAAACTTCGTAGGTCTGTAGAGAACGAAACTACAAGTCATGTACTACAAAACTTTCAATTGGACAAAAGGCGCACCCAAACCTGATACTCTATATCTAATTTCACATCATTCTAAACGCTTGGTAGTCCCACAGGCCTGATTCATGGCTTAAGTGATCGATGGCATAGTAAGTGACATTTGTGTTGGTGTCATCAGAAAGGTAGACAAGAACAGAAATTACAGGTTTGGCGATTATCAGGATGATAGCAGATGACATAATCAAACGCTTTATGTATGGGGTTTTCTGATCGCTCATTGGCTCTGTAAGTCTAGGATAGCGCTATGATTGGACGACCTGTGGGGATTCCCTTACAATCGTCTTCGTATTCGCTATTAGCTCCGCTATCGCCAGGCATCTATTGCCAAGGATCTTGTGAAACAAAAACCAACCCAGTGGTTATTTTTCTTGTGCACACCAAAGAGCTGCCTGCGACAAGAGGACTACGACAGATTAAATTTCAGTGCACAGAATAATAGACCATCATTCTCGCTGTAGTTTTTGGTTTCAGGGGATAGGCTGCCGTTTAGATTTCAACGGATTTATTAGAGGTTTCGCGATAAAGAGCTTAATAGTGAAAATGAAGACGGGAAGGTAGTGAAACTGCTTCCCATTTTATCTGCACTGGTGATTAATCGTACATGTACCTCTATTTTTCTAGACCTGCGGGGCCAATGAGTGATCAGAAAACCCCATGCCTAACGGGTGATTAGCGTCGAATGGACCTCAAATTGTGTATTCTCTGCAGTGTAGCCTGCCTCTACAACAACCATCTTTTTTTTATTTAACAATTAAAAAATCGATGGGAATAAAACATGAAGTTTAAAATCTGGTTCATAGATGGTATGTGAATACAGCGGTTGATCCATTGAAAGAAATTTTATTCTCTATATGGAGATTGCATAAAATTAATGCTAAGATTGTAAGGGTTGATAAATAGTATATCCCCGAGAATTCTATATGAAGGCAAGGTACAAAGATCAGCTAAGATCCAAATCAGTGATCTTTCGTTCTCAACCCACTGCTAATTGATCTGCAGGAGCCCCTTCTCTATTTAACCGTTTTGTTTCTATTATAGCCCAGTATGCGGAAAGTATTAACTGACAGACCCCAAAGTGTTCAATCACTCGATAGTAAGTTGTCATTGTTGTCTTCTCTATATAGAGAGGGGATGCTCTCTCTCTCTCCCTCTATCCGGGTTTAAAGTCTCATGTTTCCCTGAGAAACCCTATACGACGTTGTCACTGTTGTTAAGGCAATATTCTCTTTTGTAGGAAAAAGCTGAGCTGTCTCTACGGTCTTCACGGTTGCATGACTATAGTGCGGATACTCGGCATTTATCTCTATAGGGTTTAACGTCTCCTAGGTTCCTCTAGGAAGGCCTATACGACGACGGCCCCCAAGACGTACGTCTGACAATTTTATGTGCTCCACTCACGAGACAGGGCGGGGATACCATGACTCCTGTCTCAGCCAGTCATGAACCATGTCTCAGCCAGTCGCATTATACTGACACCGACCCAACCACTTTAAGATACTCGGGATTGGGCCCTATAGTTATAGTTTTACAGACAGGGATCCAATCAGAAGGAACCGATGTGGTTACAGTGGGATTTCAACTCCGGACAGTATGCAGCCAAGGCAGACTACAGTTATGACTATAATTATTTAGGATTCCAGAGCCACGAATCTCCTTGTTTGAGTAACAACCGATGCCTCCTTATGCAGGCCGACTTGGCAAGTGTAAACACATTTTTACTTAGCAAGAGCAATAGAGAACACTAGTATTGGATGGCTATTTAAGACACTGAAATTATTTTTTCTTCGGTAAAGCCGTTTTGTGGAATTAATGTATGCGAGAACAATTAGCCATGTCTGCCGTTCTGAAATACAAACATATTTTCTGTTTGGTTATTTGATACATGTATTATTTCTTTTGTTACTTAAAAAAGACTTTCTAGCAATGTTGTAAGACAATATAAACACAGGGCCAAGCTTCCCTAAATAGTTGCCAATTTACAGAATTGACCAAAATGAGCACACTTTGCATAATTAGGTTATTAGTGATCTATATCTTTTGAAATACCAGTAGTACATGTACTATATAAGTACCAAAGTTAGGCAGAATTATTACCATATCTGAACAGTTTTCTGTTTTTTTGTTCTTTATTGTGTGTGTGTGTGCTAGTGTTAAACCGACAAAGTAACTTACTTTTTTTTAATAGTACCGTAGGCCATAGGCCAAATTTGTATCAATAGTCGAACAGTTTTTTGCTTGTTGTTGTTGTTTGTTATTGTGTGTGAGTGTGTTCAGCCTACAAAGTAACAATGAAAACTGCGTCAACAATGCCCAAAAGTTGACTGATATTGCTTACTTTCTCTATAAGTTCATATAAATATTTTTTTTTATAGTTTTGGTGACTTTTCCTGTTCTTTTGGAGAGCCTGGAACAGTAAGACATGCCGGGCAAAACCGCAATTACAACTTGGCTTTTCAGCGTGGGAAGAACAAGACAGGTTGATTTCAGATTTTGAAAAGTATGAAAATGATTTCGGGTGTACGTGTACTTATATTGAAGAAAATAAAAGTGACAGACAAAAATAATGTGAACATGAATAGGATGTTGGCTAATTAGAAAAATGCGTTTCGTGTTCGTTTATTTTTAACAGAATAATAATTATATAAATGAATAGTTAAAATTAACATGTTCAAAATTTTGAATATCAATTTCAATTAGAAAAATGTTATTTATCCCTCATCTCCACGATTATCATATTTTCAAACTGCTTGAAAACTAATTTCTATATAAAAGAAAGTTTACAAAAGTTTTACAACTTAAAAAAATGACACATATTGCATATGGATGACTATGTGAAAATGCCACCGTATTCTGAATTTATTCGGTCAACAGATCACATAATGCGTTTTTTTATGCATTTTTGAAAAAGAATGTCCATCATTAGTTCTTCTTGGTGTAAATTATTGAAAAGGATTCGAAAGAAACTGTCACTTTAAGTGAAAGAGCAAAGAAGATTATTTTTTTAAATTCCTTTTGATATTCATAACCATCATTAAGAAATAAAGTATCAAGTGAATCCCATTCATACACCAATTTTAAGTAATTTACTCAGCAAACTTTAGACCTAACACGATACTCCTCTCAACAGGGTACCCACCACCGTTGTCAATCACTCCTCAGGCTGCATGCTGCATTTTTCAACCATCTTTATATTAAAAAATATTTTTTTTTATTCTCTCAGATCCATTATTTTCTATTCTGTGATGTATCATAAAAGACTAGTATGAGGCTGTGAGGGCTTGTCTACCTCCGCCTTGCAGGAGGCTCCATGCCTATCATTAGGCAAATTAGAGCGGACCTCCTCCACGGGCAGTCTTGCTAAGGGGGCCAGGCCGGCACAAAGCGTGTAATGAAGTGACGGCGAGGTGTCTTCCCCACAGCCCGGGATTAGCTACGCCCCTGAGCCCGTGAATCGCTCAGTCAGTCCAGTCTTTGGGGTGATTTTTTTCGGGATGAGTGCTCGCCCCCTGTCGCAGCTGGAAGAGGATCTTGATCTGTGTGGGGGCGCTGCAGGCTGCTGGCAGTACACGCCTTGTGATGGCGGGGCTTATAGCAAAAACGAAGGCGATAAGTAAGGGAATTCAGAGTTGAGTTGAATTGGTTTAACGTCCAGCATTAGCACTATATTGTGGACGGGCCCCAAGACTGACGCCTGACAATTTTATGTGCTGCCACACACGAGACAGGGCGTGGATACCAGGGTCCGTATTCTTGAGCGGTCGTAAACTAGGCCTAAAAAACTGACGTAGTTAGTACTAGTTTTTTGACTTAGACTAAGTCCGTATTCATAGAAAATTTTAGCCTTCATTGCGCAGGCTAAGATCAGAATTTGAAGAGAGTGTTGGAGAACGAGAAGAAGAAGAAGATAGAAAATTTTTGTCGTAGTCTAGCTACGTCTGAAAAAAAGGAGGGAAAGTCTGGAAATGTAGACGCCATCTTGAAATTTTATAGAGCTAACAACTAAAATTATAAAAATTAAGTACCAAAACTCAAATCTATAATCATTTTCTAAAATCTTTTGAACTACTGGATGGAATCGTTCATTTGACCTAATTTCTTAATGTAGATCTAAATTATGAAAAATCTTTAAAATGCGTGGTTGTCCTATTAGGTGTGGCAAAATGGTAAAATTAAACTATAAAACAACTAAAATCATACTAAAACAACACAGAAGTCATTATAATTGGGTTTTAATAGGCTTTAGATGCACTTGCGACCAAATTCTGCCACTTAGTCCTGCCTACCAGCAGGTGTAAACTTGCGTCAAAATTTAGTACTAGGAAATTCCCATGAATAGGTCGGAGACTAAATTTGAATTTCTGACGTAAGTTTCGGCTGGTTTTTAGGCCTAGGCCTTCACATGAATACGGCTCCAGGACTCCTGTCTCAGCCGGTCACATTAAAGTGACACCGACCCAAACAGAAGGAAGCGCAATCGCCAGGGCTCGAATCTGGACTTTTGCGTCGGAAGCCGATGTTCTACCCCAGCCATCCAATCATTGCTCTATCCGAAACCCATGGAGCCTTTATGAGCGACCAAAGTGGCGTAATTACGTTATCCCTTTTCATCGTGTTGTTCGCAAAATCTTTAGTCTTCCGTATTCAAAGGTCTCCAGTGATGGTCTCTAGGCAGAGCCAACCGCAAGCTTTCAGGCTCCCAGTCGTCCAATCATTTTCACGGTCTTTTTTGTCAAGTTGGGAAGATTCACCAAGGTGTGAAGAGCATATTTTTACGGTCTTTTCTCCTGTTTTGGGCGGCTGGGGCAGCTTCTGATCTGATGCCCCGTCGAATGGTCGAATCACCAAGGTCTTCCTCTTCAGAGTTTTGTTCAGGGATGAGCTGCGCTGTATGCTCGCGCTAATGAAATCTCTGAAAGTCGCTGACGCGACGCGCATGGTGCGGACAAAGTGCTTAATCGGGGATCGCCGGAAAGTCGGATGGGGACTGATAGTTTTTAACCTCTCTTTGTCCAAGGGTCCTGATCTTAACTATTTAATTCTGCTATCGCTTTCAACGGTGGTTTTTTTGCCATGAAATGTTTTGTACTGGGTGATATTTTATGACTTTAGTCAGTCTAGATTTATGGTTTCAGTTTCCCCACTGATTTGTCATCAATAAGCTTGTCGCTACCCAAAAAAAGATTTTTTTCACAAGTTTCGCCTGCTTCTTCTTTTTATTTTATTTTCTTCAGTAATAACAAACACTAATACCACGATTTATAGTCATTTAAATATATCAAAGAAAAGTGCAATCCTTATTGGTTTATCACGGCATAAGGATTTTAAAAATTCATCCTGCAGCATTTTATGCGTTTTAACTAATCAAAATAAACCATCTCTTTCTGATCTATAAAAACAACAACAACAACAATAAAACTGATATTGATGAAAACGGTTTAATTCAGTTTAATGGAATGAAAACATCTTTCATTCTCTCTGTCTCGGTCTCTATCTCTTTCCTTCTCTGTCTCTTTCTCTCCCTCCCTCTCTTACTTCTTTCTATTTTTTCTTTAGCTTTTACTTATATTCATTACAGCTGCTGTGGTTCTCTTTGTTTAACTTAACATCTCTCTTTCACCCTGAACCCACCATCTCCTTTTCTTCCCTCAGGTTTTTACACAGACATCTTCTGTTCCAAAACAAAAAATAATAAAAGTGAAGCAGATCTTTAAGGGATCAACCAAAGTCAGACACCAGGCAAAGAAACTGTTGACAGAAACACGTGACAACAGCTAACCAATGAAGTCAAACCTGGAAAGTCTGATAGGGTTTTCCAAACTTAGGTGACGTTTAATCATGCAGAAAATATTGAGATGCAGGTGCTACGCCTATTGATACTGTTCGAGAGAGTAGAAATCCTGTCTGTATTGTCTGCTTTTATTTCATGTCACCTAAGTTGCTCGTGGCACATCCGGTCAACGAACGCCCATCTCTT
>RQTK01000604.1:206967-216967 GCA_003991915.1 Elysia chlorotica | reverse complement strand
AATGTTATATCTGCATTTGCGCCTTAATCCTAGCATGTGACTCTACATCTCAAGCTCTTTCCAGATTATGTACATGTTACAAGCCATGCGATCTATCGGAAGATAACGAATGACATAATCGCGTCCTCCAGGCAGAGGGTTTCTAGAATAGATTTATATTGGACGCCAGTGCATATTTCTCTACCTCTCGTCTTTGTTTTTGCTATTGGCGCCACCATCGCACGACCTCCACAGTCTTCTCATTGCCACTTAAACTGGATTAATCAGCGCGGGAATTAACCCCGCACGCTGGGGCTTGAACCCTGCAGTGAGCAGCTTCGCTGCCTACTCATCCACCGCGCTCGCTATCATTTCCCGCCGCGCCCATCCGACACTCAACGTCCAATCAAATTAAGGCATCGCGAGTGGTTTCCCCTTGCTCTTAACCATGATCCCCTCGCGGGCATGCGCAGGCACTCTTCCGGTAATCTGGTAACAAGCGTTTCCAAAGTTTCCATCTTTGCTGCGGGGTGTTGAGCGATTATCTGGCCCTATCCATCTATCTCCCAGCGCGATGCGGAGACTGAAACCGGTGGTTAGCCACGAGATTGGCAATCGACTATCCTCCCACTTACTCCTCCCTCCCTCATAAAAGTATTCCTCGCCTGATTATATGTGTGATTATTGCCTCTTCGTATAAAAAAACAACAATAAACAAAACAAAAGAAAAAGAAAAACCTCAGAGATTTTGTTAATTGATTTTTGATTTTGTTGCTGCTGTTACTGTTGCTCTTACTTTTACTGTTGTTCATCGAAGATCTCATTTCGTTTTATCGCGTAAGATAAGATATAATAAGAAGATATGGAATTTATTGTTCCTTTTAAATAAACTTCAATTGATTTTTCTAGCTTTCATTTTCATCTAATTCTCACACTATCAAATGCCCTGAAAAGATCTATCTATTTTAGAAAGAACTAAGTTTACTACATCGACATGATTGTATTATGCATAAATGTTCTTTATGAAAGAGTTTGACCTACCATGTACAACTTTTTGATAAACAAGACGTTGTTAGTTTCTTTTAAATTTTGTTTTATGTTACAACTGTTGAAAAATTCCGTTTAAATGATATTGCTTATTTGGATATTTTGGATAAAGGATAATAAACCGAAAGTGAAATTCAATAATACCGACATCCATAATAAACTACCTAAAATGTCAAAATAAACTTATAATTGACTTTCTGTATGTCATGTGCAAACTTATTTAGAACCTAAAAATGACTGAATTGACTGAAGTGAACACAACTTTTAACAAAAAGGGTAAATGTGATCTATTTCTTTTAAACCTAGTGTATATTTAGAATAGAATGATAGTCAAGCAGTGAGTTTTGTTCAGCTTTTTAGCCTACTAGTCTAACAATGATAAGTGTCACAGTTGTGCTCTTTATTTTAGTGATACAGCGAGGCCTTCTTAAGAACAGGCCACACCACCGAAATGATCAGAGTGAACATCTTTTAGTATAACAAGCGTAACAATGATGTATCTCTCATAAACCTTTCAAGACTAACTTCAGATTGATATTTAGAGCCTACACTGCAATGACCAGATTCGATCTACTTATTTTTACTTTTTCAATGATATAATTCGCTCGGACTCCAAATGCAAATGTATGTCTACTTCGGTAACTTGGCCTTCTATTTTTTGGAAGCCTCGGTAATACATGTATAGCTAAGCTTGGCTCTAAATCCAAAAGTGTGTTTATTTTGGTAACCCTGCCTCTTGTTTTTGAAAGCCTCGTACTTAACTGGTCCAAAAAAAAGTATTTCTTGAAAGCACCTTTTTTTTCCCGCTGAAAAGTCAACGGATTTCCCCGTTTATCTTGTCCCGCCGGCAGCGAATGGAAGACACAGCCCCTGGATCTGCGGAGCATCAAGTCGAGTTTGTCGTCTGGCCAGCGCGTGCCTAACACGTGCCTCTAACTAAACTGACGTCTGCTGGCCAAAGCACTCGGATTGTCTGGCAATTTATCAGTTCCTCACGTTAATTGTCCCCGACTGGCCAATAACCACAGTCCCATGCGTTTCTAACTAAAGGGAGAGTCTGTGTTTAACCCTAACTATGTAACGACGTGGGTCTTTATCTTGGATGTTGGCCGTTCATACTGTTATTTTCCTTACAGTTACAGATAGCATTCTTCCCGACTGATCGATTTTTTCTATAATCAACCTTGATCGACGTATACCTATGACTTTAGGCCTACAATAATTCTTTAACATGTGCAATGTATTATTTCGTCTAAATTATTTATTGATGCATGTGCTAATGTCTTAAAAAGTCACCTCCAAGTTAGTGTTAATTAATTCACAAAGTGAAATGAAGTCAAGTAAATAGTTTAATTAGAGAAAATAATACATCGGAATACAGATGTAGGCTATACAGATATATTTAGTTTATGTAAATAAATGTATAGATAGACCGATCGTTAAATAGATAGATAGATAGATAGATAGATAGATAGATAGATAGATAGATAGATAGATAGATAGATAGATAGATAGATAGATAGATAGATAGATAGATAGATAGATAGATAGATAGATAGATAGATAGATAGATAGATAGATAGATAGATAGATAGATAGATAGATAGATAGATAGATAGATATATAGATAGATAGATAGATAGATAGACAAGTAGATAGATAGATAGATAGATAGATAGATAGATTGATGAGTAGATATTTAGCTGCAGAAATGGATATATAAATATATAGAAAGATAGAAAGACCGACCGGCAGAATATACACAAATAGATAGATGGTAATAGATTAGACAGGCTTATAGATGAATGGATAGGTAGATAGGTGCAAGCATATAGACAGACAAACATACGAGAGACAGATAAATAGAAAGATATATAAATAGATGGATAGAGATATAATCCAAGGGACGCGTTGGTTCTTATAGGCAGACATGAACGCACAGAGAAATGCAGACAAGATAATGTAGACACTACACTTAATTCAAATTATTGTGGGAAATAAGACTCAGGAACACCAAAGTCAGATTAATCACCTATTACATGTACTTTTATTGCCGGACAAACAGCACGCAAACAGTTAGACTGCTAGGGTGTGTACTTATTTCTTCTCACCTGAGACAATAGGAAGACCAGATTGACAAGGTGTCGTCCGAACAACTGAGGCGCAACGAGACACAGATCGATGGAGACGATCCCTCAACCAGGGACTCGAGGGACTAGGAAAGGGTGCCAATGTTTGGATAACAGTGGTTACTTGGTTGGCATGGCGATAAATCAATCATCAATCCCAACATGATTATTTGATCGGGCGTGATAGTATTGTGTGCTGTTAGAGAGGCGGAAGGTGAGGCCCTGGGAGTTTTGAGACACAGACACAAGCCGGGCCGTGGGAGAGTGGAGATGCTGATGTTGGCTTGAGAAACCTCAGACATAAGTCTTGGGGTCCGTCCACAATATAGTCTATATAAGGGCTGAAGTTGGAAATTGTGGAGCAACCAACCCTGAACGAAGGGATAGCCTATACCAGCATGTACGGACAGCAAAACACTCCGTGATGTCAGCTTGGACCAGGGGGATATTCCGTCACCATGCTGGACATCTCTATCCCCCACATCCCTCCCCCAGACTCTCTCTCTATCTCTTTCTCTCTTTCTCTCTCTCTCTCTCTCTCTCTTTTTTTTTTCTTTCTCTCTCTTTCTCTCTCTCTCTATCTCTTTCTCTCTGTCACTCTCTCCCTTCTCCATCTCCCTCTTTCTGTATATTAATCTATTTATCCCCCTCTCACTCTCCCCCCTTCTCTATCTTTCTCTCCTTTCTCCCCCCTCTGTCTCTCTCTCTCTCTCTCTCTCTCTCTCTCTCTCTCTCTCTCTCTCTCTCTCTCTCTCTCTCTCTCTCTCTCTCTCTCCTATATTCCCCAGAGGGATCCCATACTATACTACGAGTCAACTTTCACCTCCAAACCAGTCGCTTCAATCTCCAGAGACTTATTTTTTCTCACCATCTGACAAGTTGGTCCCTGCAACCCACATGCTGTTTTACAACTGTTATAAAATCCTCATTGACATCCATGTCACCATTTATCCAAAAGACACTGTGGGGATTTCTTGATTGGAAACACACGAGACCAGTCCCGCTTCGTGGGAACGCTTCTCCCAGAATAAAATGTTACGTGTTTGTTCAATAGGACGGGAAAGTAACGATAGGAATTAAAATTAAAAAAAAATAACTGAAGACTGCTTATACTTCATATAAACACATTCTTTGAAATTTTACATTTACATGTTATTAAGAAAAAATAAGCGAAGTGGTGGAAAGAGGCAATAATATAATAGGCAACAAAAAGATAATAATTGTGGCATCCTTGTTACTTCTCGATAATGATTTTTACACCTGCATTTCAAAATAACGTTGATTAAAAACTAACAAAAAGAAAGAAAGACATATTAATGAAAGATACGTGTCTTTTATAATTTAAGAAAAATAAGGCAAGTGCTCTGTTCATTACAGTATAAGATTGGTCACTGAAATAAAGCGGATCAAGTTTCAACGTCAGCTGCAGGCATCCATTTTTTCTCTGATACAGTCCCAACTTAAAGAGAACCTCTAATTTCTACTTCCCATGCCATGGCCCACCTTACGATGGAGCCAAAACATCGAGCACTTTGTTTCCCAAAGTTGCACAGAGATTGCCGAGACGTCTTGGACGAGCCAGGTCTAAATCTAGACTCTCTAGTGGGAAATCACTTGCTCGAACTCCAAGTGTAAATTTATTGTCTTACTTGTGACAACTTGATCACTAACCGTGCACACCTTGTATAAAACGTTTACCTTGTTGGGACACCCCGTATCTGACGTTCACTTTGTTTGTGCTACTCCGGACTCCAGGTGACACTACCTATCAGTGGGAAGGCCCCGGATCTATTGTAATGAGCCAGCGGACAAGGGCAGACAACTGCCTCTCCTGTCGGACGCGCCAACTGGCGGTGCATTGTGCAGAGGTGTCATCTCCCCTTGGGCGCGGGAACTGATCCCGTGGCCCCATCACCGTGTGAGCCAGCAGGGAAATGAGAAACTTTCAGCTCTCGGAAATTTACTACGGCAGAGGTGTCTCCGCGTTTAATTGAATCTGAGATTTGAGCTGGGGGCCTGGGATACCTGAAACTCCCGGCCGTTTAGGGTGCGATTGGTGGACGCGATCTCGCCATTTGCTGTGGGAGTTTTTTTTTCAGGAGTTTTCCTACAGGGGTCTCCTCCTGCTCGCAAATCTTCTTGTTCACCTCTGAACTCACACTGCCAGAATGGTCGTAGCCGTTAAGCGTAGGGGTTGAGAGCGAGATTCGAGACTTATTTGGTTCCGATCCATAACAAATACCTTTCGCATCCTTTTCAACTATTTTATTTTCTTCTTAACAATAAAAAATCATGTAAGAATATTTAAATTTGATTGGTCATAGTCTTGGGCACAACGCTATGGGCTTCGTCGCCGTGTATATTTCTTGAGACATATGATTATGAGACATTAAACATAGAGAAAACTTTGCTTTTTGCAAGCAGAGATTACCCAATAATATACTGTGGGAAAACATTCGAGACGTTTAATAAACAAATAATAACGACTACATAACTATTAAGGATAAATCTACTGCAGTTTATAAAATACGGACGTGTAAGAAAGGCATTGAAATCCATAAACAACATGAATATTTTATATATTTTGTAAGAACTTGGGATTTCAAATATGAAAATAATTATGATTACATGTATATCTAATCTAATGTAATTTTTTGTTACCTTAACTAAAAAATAATTATAATTGTTTTTTCAAGAAATTGGATAGTTGTTTTATATGTTTGATTTGTTGCGATGCGGTTTTTTATAAACGTGAGTGGGAAAAAGAGATGGTTTTAATTTTTTTTTTATAAATATGAAGGATCACGGTATGACTTACGAACTGCATATACAGGGCTTGGGAAAGAATACTACACATTTAACCGAAGCACTGGGCCGTTGCTAGGTAAACAATAGCGTTTTTATAACTTTAAGTATACATTTGTTTTGTCTTAGTTAATTGTATTTATTTCAAAATTGCCCCCTTTCTTTCTTTTCATACTGAAAACAAACAAACAACAGCAACAATAATAACAACAGCAACAACAAAACTCTCCTGAAAATACCACACGCATACCAACACACCTACAAAAAAATTTGGGACAGAACGAAGCAAATCACCATCAAGACAGAGATCAGGAAGCGCAAATGGAGCTGGATAGACCACATGCTTCTTTCGAAAGCCTGTATCCAACATCACCCCTTAAATGCACATAGGCGCGGCTTTATTTAGGAAGTTATTGACTTCAAGCACTATAATAGTTCTACAAACTTTATAGTTTAAAAAGTGCAAGAGTTACAACCCAGTTCATCTAACTCTGAAGACTGGATGCGACAAATATACCTATTACATGCACATAGCAAACAGTACATTATAATAATTGTACACGTGCAACCATCTAGCTAAAAACAAAACAAAACAAGAAATACACTCGAATTCAACAAACTGGTACACTAGAAACTGTATTATAATTGTACACGTGAAACCATTCTAGCTAAAAACAAAACAAAACAAGAACTACAATCGAATTCAACAAACTTGTAGACTAGAAACTGTAAAAATAACCCATCAACATTCTTTAGTTCTTCAAGATTTATACAATGTATTAATACGTGCAAATGGGAGAGTGTTAACTCCCAATCGTGAGGTCTCTCGTTCGTGACCCACCCATGTATGGTAACAAAAACACTATGGCCTGTATAGCGATGACGTAAGGGGATCACCTAACTGACATTTTTTCTGCTTAAATAAACAAATATTTTTCATTCTTTTTATACAACATATACTTATGTGGCTAATTAACCCTTTTTAGACATTTTGAAAAAAATAATTGCATAATTAATTAATGCGCGGCGGCCATATTGGATTTTTGCTCTGTAAGTTTAGAACAAAGATATATCAATAACTAGCTATCAGATATGCATGAAAATTTCAGGAAACATTTATATACATACATACAACTATTTCATAGAAGAGTTAAGGAATAAGTCAAGAAATTAAAATTTAAAAAAATGTATTTATATGCCGAGTGTGAAATAATTGGAAAAAGGGTGTTTCTTGAAGTTAGTGCAGTAAAAAAACAAACGTATGAGAGACATATCAAAAAGCTTCTATCATCTTGTTGACATAATATATAGAAACAACGTATGTAAAAATGAGCATTTCTGACAATAACTTTTTGAGTAATCCTTGTTCCAAGCAACACACGTTGCTCAAAAACATGGTTTTGAGAAAATAGCCCGTAAAGTTTTTGAAGCGTTAAAATCTTTTTATTGTTCTTTCCTTAAACTTTTCAAGTAAATTATCTTTATTATCAATCTAACTTTACATTTAAGTAAAAAAAAAGTCAATAGACAACACCGGTGATCACAAGATAATAATTAATTTTTTAGATCGATCTACCCCCCTCACTGAATATACCGTCAATCCTTATGAATAAACGTATTGACATTTTTTTATCATAAAAACTCATCCACATCATATGCATGTTTAACCCCCCCCCCCAAAAAAAGCCCCCTGAAATATAGCTTGAACAGGTGCCAAAAACTCCTGTAGAGCCACAGTAACAGCTCTAACCATTTCTACCCGTCTTCGTTTAGCTTCCACGGTTTCTGCCTTCTCCACCCGCAATGTCCCTCTTTTAATTAATTCCATGACTTGTAATGTGTCCTTCTTTAACATATTTTTAGTTTAGTTTAAGCCTCTTGGTTCCCCGTGGAACACAGGGCCGCAGAAAATCCCCTCCACCGAACTCGGTTCTGGCTAGTCCTTTTTAGTTCGGCCCACGTACTACCAGCGGCTTTTATCTCAGCATCGGTGCTTCGTCGCCAAGTCTGCTTCGAACGCCCGACCTCGCGTTTACCTTGGGGGTTGCACTCCAGGGCTTGCCACGGATATATATGGCGCATTTAGATCTAGACAAAAATCAAGTCTATAAAGTTTGAAGAACTATGTTGTAGTTTTTGCAGTTTCTAATCTATACAGTTTTTAGAACTGTTTTGTACTTCTTGCAGTTATTGAAATATTGCACATGTTCAAGTATAGTGGTGAGCTTGAAGTCAGCAACTTCCTTAAATAAGCCGTGCCTTCGTAGAGATATTTTAATACAGATATTTGCCACATATAACCAACATCCAGTCTATACATTTTATAGAAATTTCGATATGTTGCAGATCTTGCAAATTTCTAGTCTATAACGTTTTTGGAATATTACCAGGTTGTAGTTTTTGTAGTTTCTAGTCTATAAAATTTGTAGCAATAATTATATTGTAGTTATTGCAGTTTATATTTTATAAATTTTGTAGAACTTTATTGTAGTCCCTGCAGTTTCTAGACTTAAGAGTTGTACTGTACTTGCAGTTTCTAGCCTATATAGAGTTTACATGTAAAACTATAATGTAGCGCTTGCAGTCAACAACTTCCACAGAGCAGCTGCGCCTATAGACCAGCACCAAGTTTGTAGAATTTAAATGAAATACTGTTACGGTATGTTATAGTTCTTGCAGTCTTATCTATAACATTTGCAGAACTGCGTTCTTGTGCTTGTAGTCAATTTATGAAAGAACATGCGCCTATGTGCATTATTAAATGGTGATACTTGACGCAAATAGACTAAAATTAAGTGTATTGAGTTTTTAGAAAACTTTGTTGTGCTTCGCACAGTCAACTTCTTTCTATAGCCCTGACTCCGACCGCCGCATTCGGATACAATGCCAGCCATATATTGACATCGTCTGTACCCAAAGAGATTCCCCTATAAATAACCATACCTCTTGAGGGAATGGCCTCTTGAGGCAACGAGGCATGTATATATGTCTTTAGTAATTTTATAAGTACTGTTATTATAATGCCTCTTTTAGGGATTAGGGCTCTGTCACTCGGAAACTCTCTATTAACAGGAATCTTTTTCATCTCCGCTCGCTCTGTATCTCTCGCTGTCTCTGTCTGTCGCGCTCTTTCTGTCTCTATGTCTCTGTATCCCAATTTGTCTCTCTTTCTGTCTGTCTGTCGCTCTGTCTGTCTGTTTGTATGTCGCTCTCTCTCTCTCTCACTCTATATATCTCTATCTCTCTATGTCTGTGGCTGTCTCTCTCTGTCTTTCTTCTCTCTTTCTGCCTGTCGCTCTCTCGCTGTCTCTGCCTCTCTCTCTCTCTCTCTCTCTCTTTCTCTCTCTCTCTCTCTCTCTCTCTCGCTTTCCTTTACTGTCTGTATATAATACACATAACCGAAAAGTCCGGCTCCTATACGGGCCTGACTAGGTCTCGGTAAAAATCTCTCTTATGTCTCTCTTATGTTCGCCACATTGGACTCTCATAATGAACCCTCAGCAAGCGATTTTTTAAATAACCACCCCTTTTTAGTTTTATTTTTATCGTTTTCGCCGTCCCCCAGTAAACTGTGTGCCGGACGCTTCCATTCGAGCGCTGCTAGCTGTCTGTTCGCCCGGCAAGGCTTGCTTGCTTTGCTTGCCCACTGATGTCCGTCAAAAGAGCCTTCTACGAGCGGCGCTCTTTGGGGAATTTTCCGCCTTAACAGTTCCCAAAGCGGTGCGAGGCGCGTTCAGTAGGGCCAGGGTTTTGTGTGTCCCCATTAATCAGACATCAGGTCCCCGGGGCTAGACTATGACGAGACTCCAGTGGCGACCCCTTGTCTGTGCTGCTCCCCCCTGTTTTTTGTTATGTTCAATAAAAAGCACTTGACAGAGTTAAAAGCCTGAAAGAAGATGAGTGTTTAGGTATTAGTTGGTAGTAGCTGTTGCTGCTGTTGCCGCTGATGGTCTCTCCCTCCCTCTCTCTCTCTCTCTCTCTCTCTCTCTCTCTCTCTCTCTCTCTCTCTCTCTCTATCTCTCTTTATCTTTCTCTCTCTC
>RQTK01000604.1:120732-187138 GCA_003991915.1 Elysia chlorotica | reverse complement strand
TCCCCCCCCCCTCTCTCTCTCTCTCTCTCTCTCTCTCTCTCTCTTTTTTTCTCTCTCTTTTGATCGATCGATCGATCTCAGCTTATCGTAAAGACATGTGTTTTTTACTTACACACACACACACACACACACACAAGAACAGTTAAACATTATGAGCAACAACATAATAAAAATAAAATAACAATCAAGCAAACAATCACCCATAAAACGTCAAAAGCAAGTAAATTCTGTGTTTTTACTTTATTGAGAGTAAACACTAAAACAACAGAGCTGCAATGCTGGTTGACATCTGCATCATCTCGTAAAAAACTGTAACTGACGTGGTTCAAATCTAGAAAAAGAAAAAAAGCAAAGTTAAATAAAGCGTACTTAGGCCTACTATACTTCTTCAAAGTGATAGGTCAAATCAAACCGGTATAATTGTTTTAAATGGGTTCATTTCGTATTTTTTAACTTAGTGGAGAGAACCGAGGCAAAGTATACGCAAGTCACAAAATTGTACCTTAACCACACTAGTCACAAAAATAATACTACCTATCGCACACTAGTCACACAATCGTACCTACGCAATGTTTCATGGAACTAAAAAAAAGAAGTTTGGTTTCAGTTCATACCTATACAGAACACAGTATTTAGGATAAATATTATGAAATACATGTATATTCTTTGTTGAAGAAAAGACCTCTCCAAGTTTCATTAATTTTTTCCAACAGTGTGTGTTGAAGCGGATACTTCCACATTAGAGAAGACCAACGCTGAATTACTTCCTTAAAAGTTCTATCACAGTACAACAGCAGTATTACAGTAGTACAGTGAAAAGTAACAGTAGTAGTACTAGCACTAGTAGTAGTAGTAGTAGTAGTAGTAGTAGTAGTAGTAGTAGTAGTAGTAGTAGTAGTAGTAGTAGTAGTAGTAGTAGAAGAAGAAGCAGCAGTAGTAGTAGTAGTAGTAGTAGTAGTAGTAGTAGTAGTAGTAGTAGTAATAGTAGTAGTAGTTGTTGTTGTTGTTGTTACAGATCGGATAGAGAGAAATATATGCACCATGGTGGTCGAGTAGTTAGTAGTAGTAGTAGTAGTAGTATGTTGTTGTTGTTTTTGTTGTTGTAGCAGCAGCATTAATTGTAATCAATGTAATCACAGCAAGTTCAACTCAAATATATATATAGACATTAAAGACATTATGACTCAATAAAGGATATATATATATATATTTATCCTTTATTGAGTCATACTGTCTTTTTTTTAGTATGTATTGAACTGTATTTAAAAGCATGCGCATTAAATGTTCTGGGACATTGAGAGAGTAAAAAAATTAATAAATAAAAAAGTGTTACCAATTTCACAGTACTGCTCTGGGTGCGCATTCGCAGAAGCCAGGCTTAATTAAGTAGGCCTGCGCATCCAATGGACAACAGTAAAAGGAACCTTCCTCTGCTCCAGGTAAGCCGTTTCGCAACCCAGCACTATAGCAATCATTCGTGGACACAGAGCATAATTCTGCAACAAAGAGTTAAAAAACATGGCCAGCTACATTAACTCCAGCTAAAGAAAAATCGCTTTTAACAGTCATAAATGAATAATATCATTAACTCTGCGCCGCGCATGTGCATTATTATTATTATTATTTATTTTGATTTCTAACAGTAACAGTGTTAAGAGGACGTATGTATTTCATTTCTATTTATTAGCGAATACGCATCAGCTTTGACGCGCTCACTCAGCCTAGAAGGCAGATTGTAGTAGGCGAACACACATAGACACACACACACAAACACACACACACACACACACACACATTCGACATTGTAAAGTTTTCATGCATTCAAAGAAAATGTAAAAAGAGAACTAAACCCCACACTACATTTGTATACAAAAACTAAACTGCCTTTTTTCAAAAAATTAATTTTAATCTGTGGTCTGAGATCTAATATAACTGAAACAGCCGCTGATTGGTTAAGCTATGCAAGGTTGTTGGACATGTGTTGTTGTTGTTATTGGGTTTATATTTATGTGTGTAGTGTGCAGCGTTGGGGGTTGTGTCTGGAGCTTAAATCAGTTGTAAATGTCCAATTTTGGCTATATCTAGATCTAGTTTCACAGGTGTCTAATTTATGATAAACAACCACTGACACAAACCTTTGTAATCTTATGTGAATACATCATTCTGTTTGTCTTTTTATTTTATTCTCGAACGAAAATTGCCACTAAATGTATCATTATTATTCTGCGTTATCTTATGGTTAGGCTTGATTTAGCTCTATGCATACCTTTAGATCTACACCTAGCCTTGAGTTTAGAAATGTAGAAGGGGCGATGAGAGTTAACTATGTATATTTGAAAAATTACATTTATTGACATTGCATGCATACGATCGCAAAAGAAAATGTGAAAGGGGACCTGGAAAATCAATATGGTTAGGAACACTCTTGTTTTGGTGCATACAGAAGTCATAGAAATCACGTGACCGTGTGTAGTTTTGAGAATCTTCATTACACATACACAATTTGAAATCAGAGTTGTGTGAACAGAAACAATAACTACACAATGAACAATTCGCATGGTATATACATACAATTAACGTGTAGACACGCTAAGGTAAATTTTTTTGTCGTACTTACGGAAAGCTGAAACTGAATAGACCAATGCGCTCAGCATGGCAAAAACCAAAATCGCTTTCATCATTTTGCAGTTGGTCTGAAAGTTAGCCTTGGTTGTATTGGAATTCACCTAGGAATGGTCTGATACAATACATGTAAGTAATAATTTTAGAAGACTATTTAAACATATTCAAAAGACAAAAGTTAGACATGCAAAATAGAGAAACTAAGAAAAAGAAAGTGGGAAGAGGATGCTGGATAGGTAAGGAGAAAGTCATATAAACATTGCAAAATCTTTTGAATATTATTTTGGATTTTAGCACACCGAAAAATAGTTCATTATACAATTATAATTATTGAAAGAAAACAAGAAGGTGTTGCCACTGCAATTACATTATTATTGACGTTGGAGAAAAATAAAAGCTGTGAAACGAAATGTTTTATTCTATCTGAACCTCAACCTAAACAGAACACAACTTCCCCCAATGTGCATTCTGAGTGATTGCACATACGAATCGGTGGAGCTTGAGAAAATATTCATCTTTTACACGGCTTTGGACCATAAGCTAAAGCCTCTAAGTCACTAGATAACAACAACAATAACAACAACAACAACAACAACAACAACAACAACAACGACAAAAACATCAACAACTACAACAATAACCTACAAACACAACAACATAACAAGTTTACTTACGTAAGTGATGCAAGGTAAAGCTGATATCAGGTCTTGGAAATAAGTCTGACAATCAACTTGAAGCAGTCCCTATTATATAGGCTCTCAGGTCAAAACGTGCTGACACAACGGTTAAGTAACCCTAATTCTAAGTCATGAAAAATACTAAACTATTCACTTATCCATGCCGGGTGTTAAGAATTAGAAAATGTGCATTATATTAGTAGAAATATGAATATACTTTATATAATTGGTGAATAATTAAAGTACATAAATCAGTATGGATGTAGCATGCCATCAACAGCAACAGATGTCATTAAGCTTTGTTATTTTGACTAAAAAAAATAAAATTAGCCTCAATTAGATTTACAGCGCAGTTATTTTAGTTACCCTTCGTGGATTCTAAACCATAAGAAAGTTTTAAATAACACATGTTTTCTTTTATGACTCACAAGTTATCTTGTATCAAGACCCATATTTATCCCAACTGAACCTCAATTTAAACATCCTATACAACTACTACTACTACTACTACTATAACTACTACTACTACTACTACTACTACTACTACTACTACTACTACTACTATAACTACTACTACTACTACTACTACTACTACTACTACTACTACTACTACTACTACTACTACTACTACTACTACTACTACTACCTACTACTACTACTACTACTACTACTACTACTACTACTACTACTACTACTACTACTACTACTTTGGTTTTAAATCTCTTGAAATGCATAATAGTTATTGTTTTGATGAAAAAAGCATATGAAATGCATACAGAGGCATATATTAGAATAATTATTTCACACTACACTGCATAGTAATTTTGTAAAGAAATAGTAAAACGTATATAGATATGATGTGTACGAATTAAAAAAAAATAGGATATTTATGAGTGTTTTATAAATTAGGTAATTAAAATATTATACTGGTTATAATCACATGATAATAGAGACAAAATATATCACATATTACTCAAAGAGGGTATAGTATAGATTTCGTGAAAGTACGGCACTGCATAATACAATAGTTATTATTTATGCTAAGTAATTCATATCATTTAGACACATATACTTTGGCGTAAATGATTTTGAATATATATCAGTTCTGGCCTTCAGATGTCGTTGTTTTTCAGGTCGTTGAGACATAATTAACTCTTTCGCGAAAAGAATCCCTTGGTCTTTTAAAACACCTGACATTTTCTTAAACCACAATGTGTCAAGTAGTTGGAAAACGCTTTGGCACCCTCGACAGCAATTTTATACTTTTTTTTAGAACACTGTTTATTTTTGCTTTGTCGGAAACCCCAGTACATATATTGCCGTTCTAAGACTTAAGGCAAAAGGATGTAGGATTATTGCTTTGTAAAACATGTAGATCATTTCCCTCTTGATAAGGAATGGATTAATTTTAGACTTTTTATAAAATACATTCTTTAATTAATTTTACTTAACACATTCGATACATAGGAATGCCGCTCTAGAATTTCGCTGATTGTTACCCCTAAGTATTTATAAGTTGTCATACGTTCAACCTCTTGATCCTTCAATATTAACACTACATGGTGGTTATTGTTTTTCCTGAAATCTACAATCATCTCTTTTTTTCTGTTCACATTAAGTAGAAGGTGGTGGTTATAGCACCACGTTTGGAATCTTTCAACGACTCCGTAATCATGTCTTAAGTCATTTTCTGATTCCATTAAGACTTGTAAATTGTTGTATCGTCTGCGTATTTAATTATTGGGATATTTTCATACAGACTCCTGCAGTCATTAAATTTTGTGAATAAAGTTAACTGAATCGGCGAGAGTACTGATCCACGTGGGACCCCTGTGTTTGTCATGATTGTGTTTAAATACATCGATGCTACTATTATTAAAAGACATATTGGGCATTATCTGTTAAAAACGCTATGATCCATAGGAAGTAGTGTTTGTTGATGTTCGTGGTTGTGAGTTTTCATACAAGGATATGGGGTTGGTGGTATTTAATGCACTTGAAAAGCCAGTTAACAAAATTCTCGCGTACGTTCTAGGTCTATCAATGTGTTTAATGTGCAATAAATGGCGTCCTCTATGCTTCGGTCAGCCTGAGAGGAGAACTTCATAGGATCTTGGATTAGCGCATAGATCACTAGTAATAGCTTGACAACAATCTTCTCTAAACATTTCATTAAAATATATGTTAAAGCAACAGGTCTCAGATTATTCATATCTCTAACCTCACCCTTTTGGGGACAGGTACAATTTTTTTGTTTTCCAAATGCTAGGTACATCTTTGTCCGAAAGGAATTTATTGAAACACTGTAAAAATCGTTGCCAGTTGTTACTATCAGATAGAGGACGCCACTATCAGGCCCTTGTTTGTTTGTTTGTTTGCTTTGTTGTTGTTGTTGCTTGTTTGCAGCTCAACGTTCAACGATATTATTCTCTCTCTCTCTGCTTGTTTCTGTTTCTCTCTCTCTCCCTTTCTCTCTCTCTCTCTCTCTCTCTCTCTCTCTCTCTCTCTCTCTCTCTAACTCAATCTCTCTTTCTGTCTCTCTCTTTCTCTCTAGCTCTCCCTTTACTACTTACTTTGCATTGATTTTTAGCCCTGTTTTGTGACTCTATAGCTCACACACACACACACACACAAAACAAAAAACAACAAAAACAATCGCTCATTCAAACAGTAAAAACTATAACTAGGCAAAATTGTGTGCCTTTTATTTTAATGCGAAACACTACTCAAGCATTTTCAAGCGTCGGCAGCTTCAGCGGTGTCATTTGGGTTCTCGTTCTGGTTTCCATTCTGGTTTGGATCATGCTGAATTTGGAAATATCTACAATCGCAGTAGAACGGGTCCTCAGGAATTGTTACGGCGTACGCGTTGTGCCCACAGCAGTAGAACAGGCCCTCGTACGGTCCGTATGCCCCATTATGGCCGCAAAAACTCTCACTTATCCAACAGTCATCTGAAATAAGTAGTTAAATAAAGGAGACTTATAAAAACAATAATAGTAAAAGCACATTTTAAGATTAATTATATTAGTAGCAGTAGTAGTGGTAGTAGTAGTAGTAGTAGTAGTAGTAGTAGTAGTAGTAGTAGTAGTAGTAGTAGTAGTAGTAGTAGTAGTAGTAGTAGTAGTAGTAGTAGTAGTAGTAGTAGTAGTAGTAGTAGTAGTAGTAGTAGTAGCAGTAGTAGTTGTTGTACATCAATATAGCAAATAAGATAGCGACAACAACAACAACAACAACAACACAAACAATACAACAACAGCACAAACACAAAAAACTTAGTGTTACTTACATGCAGAGACGGAGTAGACCAATGCGCACAGCATTGAAACAGCCAAAAACGATTTCATCATTTTGATTTTATTCTGGGTGATAAGAGAAAAAAGAGTATAGCTTTATTAAATTTGTTTTATAAAACAAAGACCCATAGTTTGTTTGTTTGTTTTCTTTTCTTTTCGTGTTTGTTTTCCTTTTTTTCTTCTGGGATATTATGTTGAACAGTAAGGGAGAAGGTTCAAACGCCTGCCGACTATGGTATCTAACTGCATGCCAATTTATGTGTTGAAACCCAGTATCTTTTTGTCCTTGCTACCCCTTATAGGTTTCCAGAAAAAAAAAATTCTAAACTGGGTTTTCAATGTTGTACTCGTCCCAATGACGTTGATTTGTAATCCTGTAATTTGATTATGCTCACCCAAACAAAACGTTCTATGACTCCTGTCTCAGCCGGCCACACAAGACTGACATTAAACTGACGCGGGTCTACTCTATTCTTCATAGAAATCCGGGCGGTTTATAAATGAACAGGCGCTTTCTTTTTGCAGAGATTTAAAGGAGAAAGTCTTTATTATCTTGACACTTATACACAGAATCCTCTTCCCCATCCCTCCTATTAAAGTCCTACTATAACTTTGAAAAAGGAAGTTTGAACATATTTAAAGGAATGTGAAAACTTAGGATCTGAAGATGCGAAGACACAATTTTAGCACATTTCAAATGTACCCACAATCCCCACGAATTTTGTGGGTACTCAACAAGAGTAGGAAAAAAGAAGGTGTAAACATTTTTTAGTCCTTATTAAGAGAAGCTTACAAACATAATATTTTATACCAAATCTACTTACGTTAATAGAGCAAGGTAGAGCTAATATCAGGTCTTGGAATTGAGTCTGACAACCAACATGTCTGAGCAGCTGTTTTATAGGCTCGCAAGTTTCAACGCCTATTAAATAATTACACTCTAAACCATTTGAAACCCTTAGCTAAATTGACATCTCTTACCCATAAATAAGCATTTAAGTGCAAGGACACTGCACCCTGCCAGTAGCATTCTTGGTGAACAATCATTTTTAACATAACTTAGAACTCATTTAAATAAGATATAAAAATAAAGCACACTGCCTAGACCTAATGTTATGGGTGATATGGGCAAAGGTACCCTGGGCTTTGATTCACTATCATAACACATTTCTCTTTTCAGAATAAAAAAAAAATCATTTCTTGTATCTCTATCGTCAAATAAATATACGGCACTGTCCTTTTTGTCCCCTGTTGTGCATTTAAAACAACAGACTATTTTTTGCGATTGTTATTAGAATTAAAAAAGGATCGGCTTTTAATTATGAATCTGTGAAAAAAAAAGTATAATTTATTTTGTTTTTATCGCTGAGTGAATGTTTTCTTGGCTTTAAGTGCAAGATTCAATTACAAGGTGAATTAATTCCATGAAAATAAATAGCAGTATAATTTTTTTTAATTCTAAAGGAAAGGTGAAAGCCCTAATTGTGACCAGTGTATTTTCCAGAGAGAAAAGTCATATCGGCACGAATACGTTTAGACCGCCATAGCTGTTATCTTTAGGAAGCTGCGAAATGATTGCTATCTATTTGACTTTTCAGTGTGTTCATTAATCATTGGTGCTTTTAATACCATATGGCATTTACAAATTATATTGTACTTAGAAAATCCATTCATGGTTGAAACGTTAGGCTGCCTTCATAACTCTCTATCTGGAAGAAGCCAACTTTTTTTTTAAAATGTGTGAGTATTTTTTTTAAGGGCGTTTGTATCTTTTTATTATTGGCCTACGTACTAAACGCCAGATTAGTGAAATAGTGTATGTGTGTGAGAGAGAGAGAGAGAGAGAGAGAGAGAGAGAGAGAGAGAGAGAAGGAGAGAGATGCAGAAATAAGATGAGGAGATAGATAGGAGAAAAAAAAAAACATCACAAATCGCAAAGCCACAGAAAAGTAATACATAATTATTCAAAAATTCGTTCACTACAGATAAGCAGCAAAAAAGGCAAAGCAAATGTTGCGATTAATTATTCCCTAAAACTGATGATTTAAAAAAGGTGCAACAGATTGGCAGATAATTATCCATTATAATGGATGTACATATGAAGATTTTTACCTTTTTATCCTGAACACTAAACTAGACAACTTTATAAGATAATAGGGATGCAGTTCAAACTGCGCTATCTGTTTTAGCCGTCAAGTTTAAATTATATGCATAAATCGTTAGCTCTTTAGTTTTTAATATTGGTTTCTAGAGACACACGACAAATACGAACATAGGCCTCTCATTGGCTCCGTAAGTCTAAGATAGAGCTATGATTGGACGACTGTGCAGATTCCCTCAGTACGTCGTCCTTTCGTGATGGATCCCGCATTTCAAGGCCTATATTGTCAGAGCAATACGTCCATGGAGGGCGAAGTGACCCTGGGGTAGAACATGGGCTTCCGACGCAGGAGGTCCGTGGTTTGAGCCCTGGCGATTTCGCCCCCTACTGGCTTGGTCGGTGTTAGTTGTGACCGTCTGAGACAGGAGTTGTGGTATCCTCGCCCAGTCTCGTGTCTGTCAGCACATAGAATTGTCATACTTTAGTCTTGGGGCCCGTACACAATATGGCCTATATAGTGTTGACGTTGGACGTTAAACCAAGTCAACTCAAATACGCCCAGATCTTAAAGTTTCATATCCATGGTAAAGAAAGAAAAATCAAAAAGTTTGTGTGTGTGTGTATAGGGGGAGGGTTTTTTTTAATCAGAAGGCTGCCGTTTTTTGTTTGTTTATAAGTTTGTTATTTTGTGTGTGTGTGGGGGGGTGCGAGGGTGTTAGTGTTTCTGTGTAGATTTTGTGTGTGGGGGGGGGGGGGGGGCGGGGGGTTGCAACTGGTTGGGTTGATAGCAGCATAATTGATACATGATTGTATGACCGACTTAGTTGCGATAAGTTCTGGGGCCCCATTATTATCCGTATAGAGACTAGGAGACGTTACACTAGGGCTTAGCGAATGATTCTCTTTTTCTGATCAAAGAAATGACTTTTTAATGAGTGTCGACTGAAACATTGTTAAGTTGAATCGCAAATTATGAATGCCAGGTGGGGATACTAGAAAGTGAAGCCGGTAGTTCTCTAGGATGACGAGCAGGAGATGCAATGCTAAAAAACAGGCTTTGCCAACTGCATGGCGATAAAGGATGACTGAATGATATCCTTTAATTACGGGGAGCTATGAGTGGAAGCCTGTGAATATTTCCTTTCAATTATATCCTTCAGAGTGGCTATTAACCCATTTATCGCAAGCTCTTTAATCCCAGTTGGTGCGCTCGTCCCCGAGTATAACTACTCGTATTATAGCTGTCTTAACTGGTGCGTCTGTCTTTGTATAAAACCCTTCCGTTGATATATAAACTAATAGAAAAATTCTGAAAAAAAGGCAAATATGATATGGGCACATACACGTTAATCTGTTTTGTTTTTGTTGTTTTTTAGAAAAAAATATATAAAACAGGGTCAAAGAGAGATAGAGAAAGAAGGAGAAAGAGACTTAGAGAGAGAGAGAGAGAGAGAGAGAGAGAGAGAGAGAGAGAGAGAGAGACAGACAGACAGACAGACAGACAGACAGACAGTCAGACAGACAGACAGACAGACAGACACACAGTGAGACAGAGAGAGAGAGAGAGACAGAGGGATATGTTAATGAAAAATGTAAATACATTTCATGTAAGTGTACTATTATGAGAATTCCTAGAGCGAGACAATTTTAAGAAATCCAGTACATCTAATTTGCTTTTAAAATTAATGTGCTGTTTATTTGGCTTAGCATTTCAATTGTTCACAAAATTGGCAACACTTAGTGCGACTTGTTAATCAATCGCTCCACACATAACATTGTTGATCCTTTTCTAAGTAAAACACAATATGCATAATTTATGCAGTTTATCTACTATAGAAACACATTACATGTACATACTTTTGAATATACAGTATAGCCAATACCGTGCTGACGTGAAGTAAAAACAAACTCACATACTTTTTAAATACATATACCGTAGTTGTGTCCAACCCTTTGAGGAAAAGAAACTCTAATCTATTTTGTTATCATCTCATAAGTTTTATACGTCGATGGAGTCCAAGACTTTTTAAAGTTTGACACTCTGATGCTCTGCTACACAAGAGACAGCACGAGGATAATATTACTGTACTTTTCTCGCAGCCGGGAAAGCTGCTATATAAATGCACTTCATTATTATTATATTGACACCAGCCCAGGCAATAAAGGGTCGAAATCTGAGAAACCTGGCATCTCATTGGTAAAGAAGGCCAGTGCTCTACCACCCCAGCAGCTCGCCTCCACTCAAATCCATCAAAACTGCCGCTAGACAAATTTTCATGCTAGAATGACAACGAGGCAGATAGACCTCCACGTCGCTAATTATAATTATAGTTATTATTCATAACAATCAGAGGAGACGACTGGAGCTCTCGCATCTGTTATGGAAATACCGTGGCCTCAAATTATAGACTACGAGTCCTGCGAGGATACATCAGAGGGATTCATCTTCACTTGCGGAGAGAAAAGGCTGTGGGCGAATCCTTAGCGATTGATTCAGTTAGCTCTTCTCTGATCTTACAAGTGAATAAAAACCCGATATATCAGTCAACGTACAAACCTGAGACTAAGCAAGTGTGCCTTTAGGGTGGAATTATTGACTTATCCTTGGGAAATTATTGAAACCTGGAAATTAAGACATATATCTGTAATACCTGGGCGTGGAACACATATGGCTTAATAATAGTCTTTATTGTTGTATTTCGATGCTCAGTTTCCGCTGCATTACAGGTTTTGCGATCTACATGGTGATAATAATGCCATAATCATGCCCTATAGGCATTGGGGTTTTCTAATCGTTTACTTGCTCCTTGGCTATAGTTGGACATTAGTGCAGGCTCCCCTATTGTATTTTTGAGTGTGACTATGTTACGTTTTACTGCACGGCCTCTATTGTTTAATAAATGGGAATCAAACATTATATGGATTAACGATTACCTATTGTTGCTGGCAGTCTAGCATTATATGGCTTGATGATTAATCATTGTTTGATGCTAAGTTTTCGTTATAATATCAAGCAGGAGATACGATATTAAAAGGAAACTAACGCTAGAAACCATGCATTATGTATTTCCTCTTGTCATAATTTGCAACAGAGTATATTATTATGTTGACTATGTTAGCATGATAATTTTGTAATAGTCATCCATATATCTAAATAACAGCCTAAAGACTTCACACACAGAGAGAGAGAGAGAGAGAGAGAGAGAGAGAGAGAGAGAGAGGATATTTTAAGTAAGTTCCCGCGTATAGCAGAGTTGAACATTAAATGAAGGTAAACAAATTGAGCGTTATATTTGTTGAGAGAAACTTTAGATAGAATTCTTTTTTTTTTAACTTGACCCCTGATCCCCCGCCCCTTTCCTGAAAAAAATGACCACTGCATGCTTAATCACTACCAACAACAACAACAACACAACAATAACAACAACAACAACAAGAATAATTATAACAGCATTAACAACAAGAAAAGCGATCTCAGGAACACGTTTCATAATTATTCCAAATGGTTTCAAAGTTTATTAAGGAACTTTCCCTGATATCTCTAAGGATGAGGATTCAGAAAAATGACGAAGTAGGGCAGAGTCTTTTCAAGAATTAAAAAGAGATTCGCTTGAGAAATCCTCTCAGCGAAAGAATATTTTAGTTTATTTTATCCCAAGTCTATGTTCACAGTTGACTTTAAACCAACAACAAAAAAGCCTCACAAAATAACACTTTATCTGAAACAGAGTTTGCCTTAAGCGGATTCCACTGTCTAATAAAAAGAATATTTAATATTTCTAATATTATAATGCAATCTGAGAGGTCATATGGAACCATTTATGTACGCTTAGAATGCAACATAATAATGAATGTAACGTTAAGCTAACAATAAAAACATAGTCAATAAGCATAATGAAGAAGTCATAGAAAATCTTTTTTTTTTTTTTAATGAGTAATATGTGGAAGGAACTTTTTTCTGCTACATATTCTCTGACAAAAATGGTACAGTAAAACTTTATTTACAGCAATATCTTATTGGTTGTACGCCCCTTCTTCTCCCTTTTCTGCTAAGGGAAGACCGGCTGATTCGAACCTCTTATCGATCTTGTAATCGTCAGGCAAGAGTAATACTGACTGTATTACTAGGCATATTTTATTTATTGTAATGACATGAAGATATTAATGGCGGTGAATAATTTCTTTTTTTTTGTTAAATTTAAAATGATTGTCAGTTTTAAAAAGCAGCAAAATATCAACAGCAACAACAACGACAACAACAACAACAAAATTTAATGGAAAAAAATCACTGCCTGTGATAGCAACATAACATCACCATGTAAATATTCGACTGTGTTGACATATCGTTTGATTTCAACATAATGTACACATACAAATAAATATAGCTATAATCGTTGTCGCCATTTCACTGCTCCATCAAACACTGTTCATGTCAATCACTTTGTAAAAGGCCACGCCCTTCCCGTCTACAGCCACACAGAGAGTCCCGTTCTCCTCCGTGATGGCTCTGGCCCCGCCCACTTCTGTGATAATCTTGTTCACCAGTTTCCCCTCTGCTGTGAGCAGCCACACCTCGCCTCCTTCAACTAAGAAAACTCGACCGTTTTTACTGAGGATAAAGAAAAATAAATTGTGAAATCCGAGGACAGATAGTTGAAGAGAGACATGGTCACCAACGCCAACTAGCACGGCACAATGTGCTAATGAACACGTTTTTTGGGGTTGTTTTTTTTTTAAAGAATTTATTTCAGGTAAAAATTCCTTTATTGAGTATAATCAATGCCATGCTCCCTACTCGTTGAACCATGCAAAACTAGGACTAGCTCATAGCAAAATACCCCTACTCTGTCTCTGTATAGCAGGGGCCTGTAAAATTGTCGGACAATAGTTTTGGTATTCGACCGAGTTAAAAGTTATTGCTCTGTTTCTGCCGGTTGATCTTAAGAAGCGAACAAAAAAAAGGCAAAAAAAAGAAACAAAAACAAAAAAGAAACAATAACAAAAAAACAGCAAGCTTTTTAAATTGTGAATATGAAAAATATGCATTACATAAAATACTAATTTGGCGTCTCAGGGAGAAAAGCACTCACCTGGCACAGACAGACTTGGGATCAGTGAGCTCCTGGTCTGGCGATCCTGAGTATGTAAACACCGGGCCGCCATGTTGGTCCAGGCAGGTCAAGGTCCGCGCCTCGCGGTCTGACACCAGGACCTTGTCATACAGGCTGGACACGTACTGGGGCACCTGCGGAGTGTGGAGACAACATTATTTTTTTTTCATTTGTTTTGTTTTGTTTTGTTGTTGTTTCTTTGTTTAGCGTTTCAGCCTCAGCT
The DNA here is from genome assembly GCA_003991915.1 of Elysia chlorotica. Classification (NCBI taxonomy): domain Eukaryota; kingdom Metazoa; phylum Mollusca; class Gastropoda; family Plakobranchidae; genus Elysia; species Elysia chlorotica. Next base: position 173,108 of record RQTK01000604.1, on the reverse strand, counting down.
CTACATTGTTATAATGTAATATACCTATATTGTGAACCAAAAGACAAAACAAAACAACAAACAAACAAAAATAACGCGTGGCATTTTTTGTATTGGCTACAACGAAGAGACTGTGGAGACTCTAGTCTCAATCGGTCACATTATACATGTACTGACACCGACACAGTGTCAAAACATCAAACAACCAATCCTACCTTGAACAGCGGCTGCCCGCTCCCGTCTGTGTCTATAGTGCGCAGCTTCCGGCCGGTGATGTCGATGGAGTCAGCCGACCATACCATTCAACCCACTTAAACACCCAACTCACAAACCCACCAACGAACCCACCAACCAGCCAGTCCTACCTTAAACAGCGGCTGCCCGCTGACGTCCGTGTCTATAGTGCGCAGCTTCCGGCCGGTGATGTCGATGACGTCAATGGAGGGCGGGAACTTGCAGGTCAAGGCCAGGTTGATGGAGCTCAAGGCCGTCACGGACCAGTAGTCTTTGCGCGTGCGCACCGTGGACTGGAGGTGCAGCTCTTCCGTCTTGGTCACAATGTACACACACTGGTGACCGGTCACGGCTATCACATTCACCTGAGAGAGTTCATAAAAAATGTTTAATATTTTTCAAGTGATTGTGTAAGTCTGTGGAGGCGGGGGGCCCTCAACGAGCACTACATTTTTTATATATAGATATATTCATATGTATGCACGAAGCAGGATCTCAAAAGAAACAAATTTCCCTTGAGGTACATGCATGCCATTAAGCGAACCTATTTTTCTTTATTTTCAAGGTTATTAAAGACATAAACCACAATCAAAGTTTTTCAATATAACGTGGTTGGCTAATACCACAGTCCTGTTATCCCAGCTCTGTCTCAGTGTTGTTGTAGGTAAACCTCTATTGACCTTTATTGGTGTTTGGCACTGTCGCAGCATAGAATCCTCATTGGAAGAGTGTGTGTCTCCTACAAGAAGATAAAGAGATCAACTAACACAGCAGTAACTCTACAAACCTGAGATTGGAGCGGTGGTCTTGGGGTTGAACATCGGCTTCCGACACAAAAGGTCTGGATATTTAGAAAAAAAAATTAGACAACTCAACCATCCATGTTGGTTGCCGATGTTGATTGCGAAGAATTTATGAGAAAATTTGTAGACATACTAGTGACCTGTCACGGCTATCAAGTTCACATGAGAGGGGGAGTTAAGAGAGGAGTGGAAGGCTGAGTTGATCGAAGTTGGGTGCTTAACATCGAACGCCAGGTCTATATAGGCCTTATCCCGTTTTTTGAAGACACACTGCGGACCAACTACCGCTATCACTTTCACCTGTGAAAAGGCGGCAGTGAATTGAGAGCTGGGGGAAATAGCTACGCCAAAATTAATTTTGATCGCTGATGTTGAAGATAAAATAAAAGGAGAAAGATCACATCGGTGTTAAAACAAAATTAATGGAAAGCTTACCACATCAAAACTGTCTTCTTTTGGACACATAGCAAGGCATGAAAACCTTGCTAAAACAATTCCAACTGACAGAATGGAAGGAAGAAGAGGGAAAAGCAGGCCCAGCACGAAGATGGTTTGTCTCCTACAAGAAGCTAAAGAGATCAACTAACAGCAGTAGCTGTACAAACCTGCAGCTTGGCAACCCCCCAGGGCTCCGTCTTAAGGTGGAGTCTGACTAGCGTGGGGTCGCCCATTTCTGAGACACCCGCCATCTTGAGCGACTTGTTCTTGTTGTCCGTGGCGATAAGAGTTCCATCCTCCAGCAGCAGGATGTCCTTGATGTACGGCTCGTACATGTCGTCAGCCATTTTGAGAGTGCGCTGACGTTTTAAGGGTAAAAAGGATAGAGCACATTAATTTGATAAGAAGAATTTTTTTTTCCGAACTCCTTATCACCGTTTTTAATATCGTGGAAAAAAAGCAATGATCCATAGGTACAAAGTAGTGGTTCATTACGACTAGTCGTAAGCCATCTTATTCGTATATTCCTCCGAAGAGATTGTAATTTATTGTGATGTTGTATTTATAACCCAATAAAACAAACTTTCAATTCTAAGCATTCAATTCTCTCACTCTCTCACATTTTCGCTTTCTCTCTCTCTCTCTCTCTTTCTTTTTTCCTTCTATTCGGTCTGCAAGTTTGTTGTTTATGTCTGTGTGTATAACGCCCCCTTCCCGACTTTATCCGCCTGTTTTGTCTTTCTATCTATCTATCTATCTATATGCCGTTCTCTCTCACTCTTTCACATTTTCGCTCTCTCTCTCTCACTTTTCTCTCTCAATCTCTTACATTTTCGCTCTCTCTCTCTCCCTCTCTCTCTCTCTCTCTCTCTCTCTCTCACTCTCTCTCTCTCTTCACACTTTTCTCTCTCTCCCCTCTCTCTCTCTCTCTCTCTCTCTCTCCCTCTCTAGTCTCTCTTTTTTCTCTCTCCCTCCTCTTACATACAAACACTTTTCTCTTTTCTTCTCTCCTCCTTCCCACTTCTCACTTCCCCCTTCTCCACATTTCCCACACGCATACCATCATTGTAGTCCGCGATCTCTTGACCAACACCACACCTAGATAGTGTCTTGTCACCCAGGGTTCTCAAAACAAAAAAGTCAGCCTACTTGCCTAATATTATTTAAATATATGGTTCACTTTGGTTCCAAATCGAGGCTTCCAAAAATCACATACAGGGACACCGAAATATACATAAAATAGGAGATGCAAAAGGACAGTTTACACCCCTTGTCTGTAGTCTTGTAGACTGAACGAAAAATATGAGCTGAGTATTATTCTGTCCTAACTATGATAGTAACTTAAAATAAATAGATCACTATTACCCTTGTTATGCAAATAATGTGTTCACTTCAGTCAACACTGTGACTTTGCCTGTTATTTTGGTTAGACAAGTTCCAAATGAAAATGTTTATTTCACGGACCATGCCTGTTTGTTTGGAGGTTGTTGTAGTCGTTGTTGTTGTTGTTGTACACGTTGTTGTTGTCGTTGTTGAAATTGTTGTTGTTGTTGTTGTTGTTGTTGTTGTTGTTGTTGTTGTTGTTGTTGTTGTTGTTGTTGTGGGGTGTTTTTTTAAGCCTCAGTTGTCACCCACCTCTTTTGTCTTAAAAGCCACCACGTGACCGTCGGGATCCGAACCGATCATGTTGACGAGCTGGATGAACGTGCTAACCACGCTGTCCTGGATGTGGATGTTGCTCCTGAACACGCTCATGTCGTGGCTGGCTGGGTCGGTCACCATGTGGTACAGGTTGTAGAACTGGTGGGTTTGGAAAGAGGGAGAGGGGGGGGGGCAAAAATACTGCATTATCTTTTACAAACCAACAATCTAACCGTCCAACCAAACAAACACCCAGCGAACCAACAACGGTATCGATATTTTCCTAAACATACTGGGTCAGTTTACCATATATATGGTCTAGATTTTATAAATGGTGGGTGATGAAGTTTACATTGGTTTTTTATAATTCTTTCCATAAAGGCGAAGAGTAAAGTCACCTTGTAACTTGTAGCCCCAAGTCCCAAAACCAACAAAACCAACAAACCGACAAACCCACAAACCCACCGACCTGGGCTGCAATGACGTCACCGGAAGCTGCCACGTCCAGGTCAGTGCCACACTCCTCAAGCCAGGAGAGCAGAGAGCGGAGGTCCTTCAGGGCCGACAAGTAGCACTTGGATCTGTCGCTCAGATGTTCCAGGTTTTTGTCATCTGCACATATACAGAGACAGACATCAGTATTCCACGCACTTCTATTTTTCTATTGCCACCTGAACATACAGATAGATCAGTCAGTATCCAATGTACATTCTTTACTCAATTGTATCTAAAGCAATATAGATTAAACAGTAAATTTTCTATGTTATTCTAGATTCTTTTGGCGTCTTGACATATACAGAAAAAAAAGTGTTCCACGTATTTAAATGTTCTATTGTCATCTACCTGTCATCTACGCCATCTACCGAGATACAGAGGAACAAATTAGTATTGTTTTCTCTTCTTCATACTATTGTCATATAGAGAAAAACCAGTCATCAGTTTTCATTGCATTTCTGTTTTTTTCATTCGTCTTAACATAATGGTCGACCAGCGAGTATTCCAAATGATGTCCAAGTTATGTTGTCATCTACGGCAATATAGAGAAACCAGTTAGTATCCATACACGTTTAGATTTTATTCCTATCTGAATTTACAGAAAAACCGGTCATCAATTTTCCACGGACTTCTATTTTCTATATTTAGCTCAAGAAATAGACCAGTCACTGAGTCAGTATTCCATATTTCTATTTTCTGTTTTCATCTGCAAAAATATAAAGAGAAATCGATTAATATTCTATGCTTTTCTAGATTCTATTGCTATCTGTACACACAGAGAAACCAATCAGCATTAATGTCATATAGATCAGCCAGTATTCAATGCACTTATATAATCTTGTAATCTGCACATGTAGAGAGACCAGTCGGTAATCCTTGCACTTCTATATTCTATTGTAATCTCAACATTATTGAGAGATAATTCCGTATTCCATGAACCTATGTGTTATTTTGTCAATTGAACAAAAGCATAGAATATTACAGGCATTTATATGCCCCTAAAGAGATAAGACAATTCAAGATTATATAAACATTATCTGAAACAATAAACAATAATTATTAGAAAGACACAAAGACTAGAAAGACATTTCCCTCAAAAGACTAAAACACCCATTTGCTACATTAATTACACTCAAGAAGGGATCTTAAACTTCTAAGCATGGTCACCCAGAACAGAGGAGAGGGGAAACACCTTGCTGCAACAATGTCCAGATCACCCCAGGCATAGGAGTCTCGGCGGAACGACATTTAGTAAGTCTGATATAATACTGAATATCACTACGCAGAGTTTTGGGATGTTGGACAGAGTCAAACCGACACAATTAACTAAGGTAGTGACCTAGTTGGTTGGTTGATTGGTTGCTTAACATCCAACATCAGCACTAAAAATACGATATTATTGTGTCAGAGCCCAAAGATTAACGTCTGACAATTTTACGTGCTGCCACACAGAGACAGTGCGTGGAAACCTAGACTTCTATCCCAACTGGTCACATTATACTGACACGACCCAACCACAGGAGACAGTGACCTACTTTTGGCGCTGGACTCGTTCACCAACTCCAGGAGACGTTGTTTCCTGGCGTCCAGAGCTGCTTGTATTTTGGCAAAGGCAGCCTCGATCTCTGATATCTTGGTCTCTTTCTGACTCGTCACACGAGCACATTTCTCCTTCAACACTGAAGATCTTTGCTCCTGAGTGTCAATGACAGCAGCTATTTTGCTGCGTACCTAAGAAAGCAGGTAAAGAATATTGGGATATTGCAAATTTTCATGAAAACTATACATTTAAAAAATATAAGCATAATGGTACGTTTAATTTCTTTTTAAACGCAACGTGTTTATAAATGTGTGTTGTTGTTTTTTCAAACAAAAAAATACGAATTTGTCCCTATATTAAATTAAAAGTAGATCCTTGGTGATGATTCATGGATATGTGTGTGTGTGTGTGTGTGTGTGTACCAATTCAGTCTTCATAGGTTGCCTAAATATTATGTAGTCTATTGATCCTTGCGCCGTGCCATCTTTGTAGTATTGACAGATGGTTTTGTGTTGACATGAATATTTTCTACTTATGGTCCTTTTGACTTTGCAAGATTTATATGTCTTTACATCCTCACTGAGTTTTCTTGACGGTGATTTGATAATAAAATAAGTTGTAATAAATGTTATAGAGGGCGGGGTTATAATTTACAGAAATAAACATATATTCATTATATAGATCCTATCATTATGGAAAAAAAAACAATCAGATTATACACATGCACTATTCCACGCTAGAGACCACCAGGACCACCAACCTACTTTTTGCAATCTCTGGTTGATTTCTCTCGACGCCTTGGACACGGGCTGTGTCTTCATGCCTTTGTGGAGCTCCTGAGCACACGCACTACACACCACATGGCTGGGTTCCAACACACTGACGATAAGAGAATAAATATTTTTATTGTCATAATATATTCCTGTTACTGTTAATATTGCTTTAACTCATTTTCTGCACTTTCCGGAATTGAACTCAAGATGGGTGTTCTCTTTTGGTATTTTATGGTGAACAAAATTATTTATAACGTATTACAATGGCCCGGTATTCATTTAATTATTCAAAAATATATGTTTTAATTATTTAAAGTCTAACTTCGTCAATATTGCTTAAATATGTAAAATTGTTCAACACAACTGAAGAAAGTTATTAAACTAATGCACTCGGTTACACCAGTGTCTTTAACTGCGGTTAAGACTAAACTTCAGCTCAACCCAGACTTAAAATTTATTTTCTGTTGCCCCAGCTTGGTTTTAAATAAGTCCGACTTAAATCTGGCTGAATTCGATTACATAAACCAGGCAGGGGGGTGGGGGGAGGGGGTATGCTTGAATAGGTTTACCGTTGGCTTAACTCTCAAACCGGCTCTTTTTCTCGCCATTAAAGTACAGCGAGTACACAGAGTAGAAAATGGACGTTTATTTTAACTTTGACCAGTCGATAATCGAATTACGTCTTATTATTAATTTTCAATTAGCAGTTCTTTTCCATGAGCAGAGAATTCTGACATCGCTTTTTATCATTTTCTATGGACGAGAATTTCCTTTCAGACATTGTATCCAACGTGGGATTAAAAAGCAAATAATTGGCAAATGGTCATGTCAAGATAATTAGACTAGATTCAGCACACGGCAAAGCTACTCATTTCGTTGAGGCTATTATATCTAAGCACTCAAATGAACCGAAAGTCATGATCAACAAAAAGCGGGAAGCATGGGATCACGCAACAAGGGACTACAACAGCATTGAAAAGGTTTCAAAGCGTGATATCTGAAATTTGAAGAGTTTTTGGAACAATTTAAAAATAAGTGCCAAAAAAGACCTAGCACAAACAGAAGAAATAGACGTTTCAAACTATTCGTGGCGGGCCAGCCAAACCACTGGATCAAATTTTAAAAACGGAATGCCTTCCGAAATTCATCTTCCCTGAACTATGTATAAGGATTTGTTCTATCCCTTATACGTCGCCCTTGTAAATCCAGTTGTTCCATTTCTGGCATCATTTTTTCGTCGTTATTTCTGTCCAAGTTGAAATAAGTGTCCATTTTCTAATATTATATATATTATCATCATCATCATCATCAAGTACCATGCCTCATAGCGTTGGTGATCATGTCCCTCCATATCTCTCTTTCTCTGGTTAGTTTCATCATCTCTGTAACCTTTGATATTTGTAGCCATTCCTTCATTCCGTCTGCCATTTTTTCTCTTTGCCTTCCTTGACTGCATTTCCCATCAATCATTCCTGTCGTCACTAGATGTTCTAGTCCCTCTCTTCTCATCACGTGGCCAAAGAATGTTGTTTGCCTTTTCCTCACCTTGTTAATTATTGATGGTTTTGCCTGAGCTTCTTCTAAAATTTCTTTGTTTGATTTCTTTTCTGTCCAAGAGATGCGGAGCATCCGTCTTAAAAACCACATTTCTATTGCTTTCAGTTTCTTTTCTATCTGTTTTGACACCGTCCACGCCTCGCAACCATACATTAGAATAGGTTCTATGTAGCACTGAAGAACCCTTTTTCTTGTTTGGATGGAGATGCGCTTATTTGTTGAGATGGTTTTCGTGCGCTGGAAACTTGCCTTTGACTGCGCTATGCGAGATGATATTTCGATGTTGTTTCTGCCATCGCCTGATATTATTGCCCCTAGATATTTAAAGCGGTCACTTTGTTTGAGTTTGGTTCCTTTGATATAGATGTCACTCGTCGGCTATATATATTATATAAAGTGTATTCACTGTACTGTAATGACGAGAAGAATAGCCGGGTTGAGAGTTAAGCCAACGTTAAACATACCCCCCTCCCCTGTTTTTACATCACCCCGATTACGGCTAGTTTAAGTCGGACTTATTTTAACCCAAGCTGAGGCAACAGAAAATACATTATTTTTAAGTCTGGCTTGAGCTGAAGTTAAGTCTAAACGACAATTAAACGACAGTGGTACTCTCTGGCGTGCAATGTGTCGACCATGTTGCCTCTTAAGACTACAGGTACCCAGTTATTACGAGTTAGTTACAAGTTAATTTACCAAATAACCGACCTGGTGGTCTGTCTGACGATCCCTGCAGGAGGTTCCTTCTCCGGTGTCCTGGTGGAGAGGGGACCTGGCGTGATCAGAGACAGCTTGCCAGCGGACGGGTCCCTGAGAGTGATGTAAACAGAGAGTGGGCAGATTTAATCAGAAGATACAAAGGGCGGGGTTTAGGGGGTGAAGTATATTGGATTTGACTCAAACTAATATATCTTTCTAGATCAAAACAGTAAGACCGAACACAATTTAAAACATAATAAAGACAATCGTCGGCTTTTGATAACAAATAAATATTCCCTCCTGGAAATGATTAGGTTTTGGTCAAAGGTCTATGGTGTAGGATATTTAGCTATGGCAAATTTACTATAATAAGCTGGCTTCCTCGGACATAGCAACTTACTCATTACCCAGCGTTTGGGCATGTTGCTGGGGCGACCATCCCCAACCGAGCGGGTCCCCAGGTGGCGGATAGAGGAGTGGCCTGCAGATATGTGGGTCAGCTGCGAATTAAATGAGTAGTCCCGGACCAAACTGGCGATGTTGTTCACCAGGACGGGGTGGGGTGTCCCTTGGTAAGGACATCTCTACAAAATACCCCATGTGTCTTATGACGAAAGCATCTGGCGAGTTAGGGGCGCCATAAAACCCCTGCCTGGGTAGACAGAGCTCATTAGCTCGGGAGGGCAGTCTGTCTAGGAGAAAGAAAACTCTGATTCCAAACACGGGTAGGCAGAACTCGTTAGCCTTGTCAGGCAGTCGGCCTAGGAGAGGGAACTCTTAAAAAAAAACCCAATGCCGAAGACGGATACATGGGGCCACCGGCGCATAACGGCCATGTAACGCTTTCCACTCATGAATGGACAATCTCACCTCAACACGTGATGGTGCTCTGCCCGTGGAGTCCCGCCGGGCAGGCAGAGTGCCGGGCCTTCGTAGGGGCCCACCCCAATCTACCGGTGGTCACCCCGCTCCGTTATGGCGAGCCAGGTGTCGGAAGCGGAGGGCAAAAGTGACTGGCCAAACTAACACACCAGAGGATCCAAGACACCTCAACATATTGCAGTGGAATGCTGAGGGCATTTACAACAAAAAACTGGCACTCACTGAAAGACTGAACCAGGAAAAAATAGACATCGCCTGCATCCAAGAAACCCATCTGAAGCCCAACCATAGATTTTCCATCAGAGGATTTCAAACCTTCAGAATGGATAGAGAAAGAGCACATAAAGGTGGAGTGCTGCTCCTTGTAAGGAACTCAATTCCAGCTAAGGAGTTTCAGGTCGATACAAAAGAGCAATCAGAAATCCAGGCTGTCAAGATCACAGTGGAAGACACAGAGATAACCATCCACAACCTGTACTGTCCTCAAGACAAGGAGTTATCACTGCATTGCATGGACATCGCCTCGAAAAATATTATTGTTGTTGGTGACTTCAATAGCCACTCAACTTGTTGGGGATATGATCACACTGATCGGAGAGGAGATGAAGTTGAAGACTGGCAAATAGACAGTAAGATGACTCTTCTGAACGATCCAGAAGACCCACCAACCTTCTTCTCTCGTAGATGGATCACCACATCATCCCCAGACTTAGCATTTGCCACAGATGACCTTGCTAAGAAAACAACAAGGAGTGTGCTGAGTCAGCTAGGAGGCAGCGACCATAGACCAGTGAAACTGTTTGTTAAGGTGGATAGTTATAGGCCAATCAGCCTGACCAGCTGTGTGGGAAAACTTCTGGAGAGGCTCATAAACACCAGACTCTGTTGGTATCTAGAAAGCAAAAACCTGCTCACACCAGAACAAGGAGGATTCAGACAACACATATCAACGGAGGATCAGATCACCTACATAGCCCAGAAGGGAGGGGGCGGGCTTCCAAGAAAAGAAAAACACCCTGGCAATTTGGGTTGACATGGAAAAGGCCTTTGACAGGGTATGGAAGGATGGCTTGAGACTAAAACTCCGAAAGAATGGCATATCCGGCTGCATGTTCAAATGGATTTCACAGTACCTGAGCAATAGAAAAGCAAGAGTCCATGTGAATGGAACTTACAGCCGTAAGAAAACACTGAGAGAAGGAGTGCCCCAAGGAGGAGTCCTCAGCCCTACACTTTTCCTTATTTTCATCAATGACATTGTCAAAGACCTCCCCAGGAATGTCCATGGAGCCATCTATGCCGATGATCTTGTTCTCTGGTGCTCTGAGGAATATACATCCACTGCCAACTACCGTCTACAAGAGGCCCTCAACACCTTAGAAAAGTGGACAAAGCAATGGCTAATGACCATAAACAGTGCAAAAACAATTTACACTGTCTTTAGCCTCTCAACAAAGAAACAAAAAGTCACCCTGAAACTGAATGGCCAGGCTCTCCCTGCAGAAGATAACCCTACCTACCTTGGAGTGACCTTCGACAAACGCCTCACTTGGAAAGAACAAACAGAGAAAGCAGAGGCCAGGGCAAAGGCTCGTCTAGCAATAATGAAAAAGCTAGCAGGAACTCAATGGGGTGCTAATGCAAGAATCCTGAAAACCATGTACACAGGAAGAGTCCGGCCTGTTCTGGAGTATGGTGTATCAGCATGGGGCACAGCAGCCAAGTCCAACCTTGACAAGATCACCAAGGTACAAAACCAGGCAACAAGAGTGATCACTGGAGCCATGAAGTCTACACCTATAAAGGAACTGGAAACAATCACAGGACTAGCACCCATTGTACAGAGGAAAGATTCAAAGCTTCTCATCCAGGCTGCAAAGTTCAGACGACTGCCAGAGCACCCAATGAAAGACAGAATGTCACAACCAGTGAAAAGGAGGCTGAAAAGGGAGAGTTTTCTACATCAAGTAAGATCACTAGAGAAGAAGAACCAGGACATGCAGGGCCAAAACCCCAAAGAACTGCCCCGCTGTGCAAAACATCCAGCCTGGGAAGAAGAAACATCACTCCAGATCCATGAAACCATCCCTGGCATTGGCAAGAAGAGCTCACAGAATGACCTAGAGAAAAGATCACTTGCAGTAGAACACATTCAGACCAACTATCCAGCCACTGACTGGACACATGTATATACTGATGGTTCAGCTGAGAAGGCAGTCAGGAATGGTGGTGCCGGGATCTACATAAAGTACGCTGGAGGTGAAGAGGACAAGATCTCAATCCCCACTGGAGTCTTCTCTACCAATTACAAGGCTGAAGCTACAGCTATACAGGAAGGAGCAGCACATGTCCAATCAAGCCCCCATTCAACAAAAAACATCGTTTTCCTGACAGATGCCTTGTCTGTTCTACAGGCCCTCAAATCCAGCAAAAACAAAGACCTAAATGATCTGACCTCAGCGCTAACCTCGCTAAGCCAAACCCATACAATAGCCCTACAATGGATTCCCTCCCACTGCAATGTATTTGGCAATGAGACTGCTGACTTGCTAGCCAAAAAAGCAGCAGCGCTCCAACAAAATGACTACACAACAACATACAGTGAAGCAAAGACTATAATCCATGCCCAACAACATGAGGAATGGCTGCAGGAACACCCCAACCATGTCCAAAATGATGCTTATCATGCACTGACAAGAGCTGAACAAGTGGTCATTTTTAGGCTCAGAACAGGACACAACCGCCTGAATCACCACCTCTACACAAAGCTCCACATTGGAACATCAGACCAGTGCGCATGCCAAACTGGAGGTTAAACAGTCATCCATGTCCTACAACACTGCCCCATGTATGAAAACATAAGAAACCTGATGTGGCCACAGGACACACCAATGGCACAGAAGCTGTATGGAAGCCTGGAGGATCTACGGCGCACAGCAACATTCATGTCAGAGACTGGGCTGTCCATTTGAGTGAACGCAAGAAGAAGAAGATAAGCTGGCTTCGAACCAGAGGGGATTTTTTTGTTTGTTCTTTGTTGTCCACTGTCAACATTACATATGCCATTTATGATCGGGCCTCAAGACTAACGTCTGACTCTTTACGTGTTGCCACATAGAGACAGTGGGGGTATACCATGACTCCTGTCTCAGCCCGACACATTATACCGAAACCGACCCAGCCAATAAGGCACGAATGTAGACTAATAATAATTATGTGAAGGGGGTAGATGATACTTACTTACTTACTGCCCTTTTTGCCGTTGGCAATTAGGGCAGCAAGGTAGATGATAAGTGTGGGGGAAATGGTGCTATTGTTTTAGTTTCAGTTCCTAGTACGAATCTGTTCCCTATATTCCCTTTTCCTTTCCTATTTCTAAATTTTGTTCAATTATTAAAAATTTAGCTTGGTAAGAGTTTCGAACCCCCCCCCCCCCCAAAAAAAAAAAAAAAATTCAAGGTTACCAAAACAAAACCTGTTGTAAGAGGGAAATTGAGCTGGAGTCTATACAATTTTTATTATACATGTACACGTACATTTGCAGCGCGGTGCGCATCTATCAATATTTTCGAAATAATAAAATATAAAACTTGCACCTTTTATTGAATTTCAGAAATACTCCCAAAAGAGTGCCCATACAGAAAGGACACTTTCAAGGAATGCGCCCAAAAATAGAAGACAAAGTCACCGAATTCAACGAAGAGAAAAGATTGTTGCACAACAAGGATATAAGTGATTTTATTTCCTTCAATTTTAAGCATAGATAGGACAAAGTGATACTTTGAGAGAATTTGTCAGCCCCCACAATCAGTCTACACTGCAAAAATGTGAGCTGTCCTGTCCTATGTGCGCACTATTTTGGGTTATTTTTCGAAAACTGATAAATGATCTGTTATTTGATATCTATTGTTGGTAAATAATAGTTGCGCAGCGCGACGCGAAGCTGTTCAAAAATATAGCTCACTTGGATTCTTGCTGCAAGTGTATTTTTTTTCGGGGACTTAGCTTTCTATTTTTGGACCCTTCGTTTCAATGCTTCCAAAATATTAATACTCTATAATAATCATTTGAACTATATACAATTTAAAAATATATAAATCTTTATCAGTGGTATGTAACAATCTTTTCCTTGTTTACATTCGATTCGGTTGAAGGCTTCCATAATAGACCTTTTAGAAGCATTAACTCCGTTCCTTAGTCTTTGATGTTTTGGAAGCCTTGGTACGAAAAAAAAAAAAAACCAACCAGAAAGACAAACAAGAAAAAAAAAGAAGTGTAGCGAAACAGATAACAATTGTGGAGGATGCAACAGAGATACGACGGCCAAGTGGTCTAGGGGTATGATTTTCGCTTCGGGTGCGAGAGGTCCCGGGTTCAATTCCCGGCTTGGCCCAACTTTTTTTCCATCCTGTGTGGCAAATTTCTGACCTTCGAATCAGGATTGTTTGTAGCTAACTTCCAACAAAAGCACGGAGATCTGGACTCTTGTCTGAGTCGGTCACATTATACTTCAAAGTTCTTTTCAAAGAAACATGACAGTGCATTTTAATTTTACAGTGCTCTGCCCCCAACAAACATAGGCTCATAGCGTTTAACATGAAAAATACATGTGCATTGGACTAAAAAAAATAATTCTTTTATATGCTAATATGGCTTTGGTAGATTGATAGCAAAAAAATCTTCCAAAAATAAAAGCTAGGTTCACAAAATGAAAAAAAACTTGCAGTAAGAATGAAAACAAGCAGCACCATTTACATAACAATCTTTGCATTGCCATACGCGCCTAATATTTATAAACAATAAATACAAAATGCTCGCTCTTTTATAAATTTTCAAAAACACCAAAAAAAATAAAAAAAAACAAGTGCACGCACATATAGGACAGTTTAAATTGTGGAAGTTTTAGGCTGATTGTGTGGGCTGAAAATACTCTCCATCATTCTAACCCATCTATGCATATAAACAAAATTGAAATAAACCACTTTTGCTCTTAGGGCACACTGTCTTTTCTTTCCTTTGATAAATTTTGTGTCTTTGTCTCCTATTTTTGGAAGCCTTGGTAGGAAAAGAAATAAAGAAAAATAAGGGGGGGGGGGAGAAATAAGTTCATAAGTAGCAATGCAATTAAACTTTTTGGGGGACTGTCGCCGAATAGGATTCCTCAGGGAACGTAAGAGACGTTAAACCCGAAGAGAAAGAGCTCTCTCCCTCGCTCTATAGAGAACACATTGTTGGGGAGAATGTGACAGAAATACAGCGGCCAAGTGGTCTAGGGGTATGATTTTCGCTTCGGGTGCGAGAGGTCCCGGGTTCAATTCCCGGCTTGGCCCAATTGTTTTTTATCTTATGTGTGCTTTAGTGCTTAGGACTCTTGGCTTTTACCCAGGATTGTTTGTTGCTAACTCCCAATGTCAGAACTAACGTCTGACAATTGCACCTGCTGCCACAGGCAGACGGTGCATGGAGACCTGGACTCCTGTCTCAGCCAGTCACATTATTATACTGACACTGACAGGACCAGAGAGAAAGACAATAAGACAAATCAATTTTAAAAAGGTGTGGGTGATGAAAGTTGAAGAGGTAATTGGGGGAAAGAAGGTCGCTTATTTTTGGGGTTCACTTCTTATTACGTCTGTATTTTACCCTTTTCCTTTCCTATTTCTAAATTTCGTTCAATGTTCTCTGAAGAAAATGACAGTAAACTTTGATTCTACAGTGCCCTGCCCCCAACAAACATAGCCTCATAGCGTTTAACGTGAAAAATAAATGTGTATACGGCTAAAAAATTCTTAAATTTCCTAAAATGACATTGGTAGAAAAGTAGCAAAAAAAAAAGATTCGAAAAAAAGCTAGGGTCACAAAATGAACAAAAGAGTGCAGTAAGAATCATAACAAGCTACACAATTCTGATAAAAAATCTTTACATCGCACTACGCACCTAAAATTTCAAACAATAAATACAAAATGCTCGCACTTTTATGAATTTTCAAAAATACCACGAAATAAGTGCCCGCGCGCAGGTCATTTTAATTGTGGCTGATCGTGTGGGCTGAAAATACTCTCTATTTATCATTCCACCCTATCTATTAAACAAAATTGAAATAAACCACTTTTATTCTCAGCACACAAAGTCTTTTTCTTTTACGTCGTGTTTTTGCTTTTTATTTGTGGACGCTATGGTAGGATCAAAAGAGAGAAAAAAAAGTGAGATAGAGGACGTTTAGTGGTAGCGATGCAATTAAAATTGTTGGGAAGAATACGCCTTAGACACAACGGCCAAGTGGTCTAGGGGTATGATTTTCGCTTCGGGTGCGAGAGGTCCCGGGTTCAATTCCCGGCTTGGCCCAATTTTTTTATCTTGTGTTGTCTAGTGCTTAGAATTTTTTACTTTCATCCAGGCGGTCCAGGGACATGTTTGAATAGTTATGAATTTTGCAGTTGTGTCCTACTTTTTAGGGACTTCATAATTATTGATATGGCCAAAAGAATCCATTATCTTTATTGAAGTTAATAAAGTTATACAATGTGTACAAATTGTTTTCTGAGAGATAGATGGATGTATGATTTTATATAGATATAGAAAGAGGGAGAGAGAGAGAGAGAGAGAGAGAGAGAGAGAGAGAGAGAGAGAGACAGAGAGAGAAAAAAGAGAGACAGAGATAAAAAGTAGGACACAACTGCAAAAACAAAGAACACAGTAATGTTTTGCCATAATCATTCTATCACCGCATTATTTTGTTTTAATCTGCGCATTCAGGTTGTCATGTCTTTCAGGTGTATGAGTTTACCTGTAGCCCCCGCAACTGTAAGTGAAGCTCGTTGCACCCATCACAGTAGTACGTGTCGCAGTTAAAGCAGTACTGAGTGGGCACAGTCACTGAGGATTGAAGAGATAATAGGGGAGAAATACAATCATCTGTTTAAGTTATGAAAGCTGTGTTAAGACAAGATAAGATAGGATATTTCTTTATTATCCTGTAGATAAATTTTACTTGGTCTTACATGTGTATATTATGATTTAATTAACAAAAATAAATGCCTATATGTAGATACTTCAATATAATTATACATTTATTAGGCCGTATAACATCAACATTCATTTGTAAGTAACATCAACATAATTATTGGCGTCTTCTTGCCTGGGACTGTAGCCTTCAGCCTCGCTCTCCTGCTTGGGCGAGTTAAGCATTTCATCGCTTAATTTATTCAATGCATAATTTATTCCGGAAATTCTATTTACGTGTATTTCCAATGCAAATTAATTCGACTATTGACTTTGACTTCATATATCATCCAACAAACTGTCACCCACAGCAATAACAACCTTTCAATTACTCTCTCACGGCAGATCTAGATCATGTGGGCTCAAGGTCTTTTTTATTGACAAAAATACGCACTGTAATTGGTCGGAGTATTTTTACAATACTAAAAGCTATCGTTCCAACTACCATTGCTCGCCTGTAAAAGAGTCAGGATCCCGCCAGCCACTTCATTTTTTCTCAGTTGTATAAAGACAAATAGGACAATCAGAAATAACAAGTTTTCATCAAGTTTGGTTTAACAGAAAACTTTGAATAGGGGATTTTTCGTGCTGTACCTCACCTTCGTTAATTTGTAACGGGATCTGCAGTGGGGTAAAAGATTTATTTACAAAATTTAACTTAAAAGACTTTTTAGAGTGAGACCATAGGCACATTTAGTCTGCTGCACCACTGTTGTTGTTGTTTTTTTTCAAACACGATTTATATCGCTTGATCACAAAGTTGTCCACTATAAAAAATATATACAGTAGCAGATTTACGCAATATTTTTGAAGCCATGAAATCATATGGGATTAATAGGCTTACTTAACGTGTTACGATGAGAGCGGAAAACCCTTTAATGGAGAAATATCTATTGAAAGGCGCAGCATTTTATGATTAAAAATTCAAGGGATGGTTCATATTTTCAGTAGTGCTGGACATTAAACATGCCATAAATAAAATAATTAAAATGCCAATATGTATTTTGATGCGTTTTCTTGCTAATATGACGGAAAGATTAAACAATTGCCTTGCCTGTACTGCTCAAAAGATGTGCTTAAGCTACGTTGTTTGGGCTTAATTTTGGACAGGTTAGCTACCTGTCCGATGGCACCGCATAGTTTTTATAATAAAGAAAAGCTATGTCTATCCACTTTTGCAAGCACAAATATACATACATAGAAGATAGTTGAAATTTATGTTGGAAGCAAATGATAAGGAAATGGACTCAATGAAAAGGTGTCTTTTCAAAGCTTCAAACGCGTTCGTAGGTAGAATTTCGGTTGAAATTTAGTTATAATAGGAGAAGTCCTTATTACACGTGGCCCGTTAAGCATTGGTTGTGGGAATCTGCTGTTTGTCAACATAATTTATACCCACTTCTCTTATTATCTGTGAGTTGTTCTTGGGATGAAATATAGCAGTTATACACATATTTATTTATCCTTTCCACAACTAAAAGATCATTGGCTTGGTATCACAGGAATTTATATTTTTAGAGAGACAGAGAGAGAAAGAGAGAGAGAGAGAGAGAGACAGTGAGAGAGTGAGAGAGAAAGAGAGAGAGAGAAGGAGAGAGAGAGAGAGAGAGAGAGAGAGAGAGAGAGAGAGAGAAAGAGAGAGAGAGAGGGGGGCGGGGGAAAGATAGAGATACTGACCAGCCCCTCTGCTGCTCTCGCACACGAAACAGTTGTGAGTTTTCTCTATCTGCTCCCCAGCTTTGATCATCCGGTCCAGGAATGAGTCGGTCGTGTACTGGGATGACCACTCGTCTCTTGGTCTAGAGGGGGAGTAGACAAAACTGTACAGTTAATAGGATATTATGGGGGTCTTTAGGAAGAGTCATAGTAAAAGACGGTATGGGAAGGTTTATAGAGAGAAGAAGAGAGAAGTGCATAGGGAAAGGGAGAAACGGAATTTTACAACTACACGAAGGTCGAGACAACTCAATTAGTCCCTATCGCCTGAAGATAGTGGCCCTCCTATAGAAGAGTTGATTTGATTTAACGTCAACATCAGCACTATATAGGCTATATTGTGGACGGGCACCAAGACTGACGTCTCACAATTGTATTTGCTGCAACACACGAGACAATGCGTGGGATACCATGACTCCTGTCTCAGCCAGTCCATTGAACTGATACCGACCCAACCAGTAGGGAGTGCAATCGCCAGGGTTCGAACCCGTACCTTTTGCGTCGGAATCCATTGTTCTACCCCAGGACTACCGCCCCCCCCCCTTCTCTCCTACGATAGAAATTAACCGTTGGCGTGCGCCATGGTTAGAATACAATGATAGGATGATATAATATTTTTATGATTGTATACAAATTAATATAAAGGGAGGCAGTAATGAATATTGGCATCCCTACCTGTAGGGGTCTGGTATTTTGATGGGATTCTCGCAGACAATGCAGGCGATATAGTCGTCCTTGACCGTCGCCTCGATGTGGGTCTGAAGGCATGTTCTGCATATCCGGGTGCAGCAAAGGATTTTGGGTTCGTTCAGAGGCAGATGGCAGAATGAACATTCCATTTTCGGGCTGACTTTTGGTTTCTTTCGTGGAGATTAAAAAAAGAAGAAATTAAACAAAATGAAACAATATTAACGTTCATAGTGACATTAGCATTATGTTGGGTTAAAATTATATAGATAAATGCTATATCAGATAACGATGATAGGATTTTTGGATCGTGTAAATGAATCAAAACAATTAAAGAAACTATACCTAGTTGTCTATCTATTTTTAATAGACAGGAAAACTTTTAGCCTAAATTGCAAATACGGATTGCCACCAGCTATCGAATACATCATATGAAGATACTCCTCGCCACCTATTTTGGCCATTTGCTACTCACTTTGTGTTCTCGAATACAGCACCCCAAAGCGGCATAACTGAGACTTGGTCACTCAAATTTTACTGACACCAATCCAAACATCAGGAAATAAACGCAGCCACAATGCAGGGCTCGAACCCTAACCTTCTGCATCAGAAATCAACGCTCTGGCCCTAGTTCGACCATGATCCCAACCAAGTACAGTATATTACGGACAATTTTAGCAGCTAGACCCAATGCTTATAGGCTGTTTAGGTTTAAAAAGAAAGGTTTCCTAAGCCTTGGGACGGTCCGAATATCTATAAATGTAATAATATGTATTCTTCATAGTTTATTAAATCATCCATACGCTGTTACAATCTTTTACTGGTAAAAGCATAATTTAAGTTGCATCTGAAAAAGAACACTTCATTCAGTTGCTTGTATTTTTTAAATTAGATTTAGAAAAGCTAGCGTTTCAGTTTACATGGATCTATGGTTGGTTCACAGCATTAAAACCAGCAGCAGCAAAATAATTACGAATACAAACAATAACAATATTCAAATTACTACAGTTATTATTCATAATTACCTTAAATAAAATGACCACGCTATTTGATTAAACTTACCATCGAAAACACATGTAGTTATAGTCCAAGCTCTTATAGACTGAATAGATAGATATGTATCGCTCTAACCCCTTGAAAATT
The DNA here is from genome assembly GCA_003991915.1 of Elysia chlorotica. Lineage (NCBI taxonomy): Eukaryota > Metazoa > Mollusca > Gastropoda > Plakobranchidae > Elysia > Elysia chlorotica. Next base: position 153,518 of record RQTK01000604.1, on the reverse strand, counting down.
TGTTTCCTATGGTAGATCCATTCTAGAACAAACAGTTCAAAGAATGTCGTATTTCAGTCCTGTAGTTGCCTTGTGTCTTAGCTAGAAAACAAGGGGACTCCGCGATTTTGTAAGAATAAAATGATCTTCCTATGGCGAAGGACTTCCACAGGATTATACAAAGGTTTCACAACTTCCCAACCATATAATAGCAGTAAAATTGTCAAATAGAAGTGATTAATGCAGACTTAAGTTAAATGCACAAGGAGTAATCTCTCCAGGAATAAAAAATTATAACATGATAAAGTAAAAAGATTTAATCCGTTGAAACAGTTCTTGACTACTCAACCTATATAATTTTACACGAAAACAGATCTATCCTCATTCCATTAGATCGAAAAAAGGACACTATGCCAAAACATTTAAATCATCGTTTTCAACAAAAGTTTGATGAATTCTTCGTGGAGCATACTACTCATTTACATCATGTTTAGCGGGCTGTTGTAGCTCCAAGTATTAACGTTCCCATGTCCAGTGTGTGAAATAGTTACACATCAATCTAGAGACCAGAGACCAGAGACCAGAGTCCCAGCTTATGAGAGCGACCATGTAAGAAGTCGATTGGATTAACTTGTTCTGACAAAGCAAGCACAGGCAGTTTTTGGATCGACACTTTGGTCTTTGTAACTACTTCATCTGCGTCAGATTTTCGTTCCTTTCTAGGGTTACAAGTGCAACGGTGTTTTAATTTTAGGCAAAGGGGATTATTATTTTAATCTTCTTAGATGAGGAACTAAATAATTGCACAGCTGTATTTAAAGCTGTAGTACTATTACTATTACTACTACTACTACTACTACTACTACTACTACTACTACTACTACTACTACTACTACTACTACTGCTGCTGCTGCTGCTGCTCCTGCTGCTGCTACTACTACTACTACTACTACTACTACTACTACTACTACTACTACTACTACTACTACTACTACTACTACTACTACTACTACTACTACTACTACTACTACTACTAGCTGCTGTTGTTGTAGCACAGATAGAAGCAGTATTAGTAAAACTAGTAGTGTTGTTGTTAGTGGTGTTATTAATATTGTTGAATATTATTTTGTTGTTGTTTTTTTTAGATGTATGTTGACGTCTTTTCTCTTCCACGTTGATTTTTTTCAGTGTGTTTCAACAGGTATTGTATCACAGTATATGTTTCGATATACATATTGTAATTCCTTCAATGCCGTGTCTCGTTGTCCTCCTTCTCTCTCTCTCTCTCTCTCTCTCTCTATGTCTCTGTCTTCCTTCTTCTCTTCCCCTTGATGTTTCTTTCTCTCTCTCTCTCTCTCTCTCTCTCTCTCTCTCTCTCTCTCTCTCTCTCTATCTTTCTCTCTCTCTCTCTCACACACACACACACACACATTCTCTCGCTCTCTCGTTGGGTTCTTTAAATACCCTGTTCATTGATTGTTGTTATTATATCAGAGTAACCCACCGTCGCCTCGCCTAGAGAAGTGGTTTATTGTTTGTTGTTGTTAGTGGTGTTATTAATATTGTTGAATATTATTTTGTTGTTGTTTTTTTTAGATGTATGTTGACGTCTTTTCTCTTCCACGTTGATTTTTTTCAGTGTGTTTCAACAGGTATTGTATCACAGTATATGTTTCGATATACATATTGCAATTCCTTCAATGATGTGTCTCGTTGTCCTCCTTCTCTCTCTCTCTCTCTCTCTCTCTCTCTCTCTCTCTCTCTCTCTCTCTCTCTCTCTCTCTCTCTCTCTCTCTCACACACACACACACACACACATTCTCTCGCTCTCTCGCTCGGTTCTTTAAATACCCTGCTCATTGATTGTTGTTATTATATCAGAGTAACCCACCGTCGCCTAGCCTAGAGAAGTGGTTTATTGTTGCTTTGAGTAAACCTGGGATAATCCCTCAGTGGATTAAGCCTAATCCTTGACCCTAAGTATTTGCACACTATGTATACCTTTGTGGTAGTTCTGTAGTCCACTAAGTAGTGTAGCCTCTTCTCAAGGACCTACACTTACATACCAGACATGTTTATAGTTATGATTACATTATTAGACTATTTGAACAGCGAACCCACAAAAACTAACAGGTGTGTATTCAAAACAGTTAAGCAATTTCTATACGAATTCATTAATCATTGACATTTTTCTCTTGCTAAGGTTGGGAAGCAAAGTCTCAGATGCAGAGATTGTCAGTTTGTTTTTAGCTAACAACGTCATCAACTTAGCTATACCGAGGACGCATTGCAAGACAAAGGTCTGGCAGTTTTACGAGCTGCCACACAGAGTTTGTGCAGGGATACCAGGACTCCTGTCTCGGTTGGTCATATTACTCTGTCACCGACCCAACCTGTTGCGAACGTATTCCGACAAACGAATTTTCACGACCGTTTTATCGAACCAGTTACTATCGAAAAGAACGCAGGAGATATTCAACACAAAGAGATAAAGACTAAGAGAGATGGGTGGGGAGGAAGGAAGACAGGAGGAGAGAGAGGGGGGAAGAGAGCGAGAAAGGGAGGGAGTATGAGAAAGAGGGAGGCAGAGGGAGACTGGGAGGAAGAGGAACAGATAGAAATAGAGAGACAAGAGATACCCATAAGAGAACCGAGATCATGATGTAACATCACACTCCAGTCATCGTTTAGACCATTCACATGTGAGCTATACAACGTACTTGTATTTAGTGTCTTCAATTGTTGTAGGAGGCGCAGTAGGCCTGGGGTAGAACATCGGCTTCCGACGCAAAAGGTCCGTGGTTCGAGCCCTGGCGATTTCGCTCCCTACTGGTTGGGTCGCTATCAGTTTAATGTGACTGGCTGAGACAGGATTCATGGTATCCCCGCCCTGTCTCGTGTCTGGCAGCACATACAATTGTCACATGTCAGTCTTGGGGCCCGTCTACAATATAGCCTACACAGTGCTGATGTTGGACGTTAAACAAACTCAACTACAACTCCGATTGTTGTCAGATGTCTGCTACATTTAGCGTCTCGAGTCTTTGTTTAGACAGAAGATCGAGTAATTGGTTTGTTACACATTGTTAGGCTAACCTTAAGGTCGTCTTGAAGGTGGACTCAATCGAGCTTGTCATATTTAGGTGCAATGCACGGAACCCAAACTTCCTCTGCGTTTGGGGGTGTCCCTGATACTCCGTGAGTTTCCATCGACATTCAGATAAAGTTCTGATACTGGATAGGTATTGTCATTCTGACACCGGTGATGCCTGGTTCTCACAATCTAAAGTCCAGCTTTATAATAATATAATTAGAATCTGAGTTGTAGAAGCAGTCTGTTCATGAGAGCCTTTGAAGTAACATCTCTGGCAGACACATTCAGTCTAGACGTAGAGTACTAATACATGTAGAGCCAAGTGTGCGTAATAGAATAAGTCTTGTTCTAGCTTTTACTAGTAGTGAGACGAGCTCAAATAGTATGTAGTTTAGCACTACTTCACCCTGTCCTGGTCAGGTCGTAGGTTAGCAGAGTAGGGTAGAGCATCAGTAGTAGAGAACTAGATATTACATAATAGGCTTGAAAACCTATAGATTGAAAGTTAGGTTCAGCAAAAAGATATTGTTATTTCATTCCTTGTTAAATTATTACCATCCAGAGAATCACGTGGGTGCGGTGGAGGCACCAGATACGTTAGGCCTAAAAAAATTCAGAAGATACTATGTTATAATCTCTTCTGGGCAGGATTCTTTGGTAAATCTGCAGATGTTTTTACCTCTTAGGGCTTCTGACTGCATGGGCAATGTTCTTTTGGACCTTCTATTACGTTGAAAAGTTATTTATACAGGAATTAATTATTTGTCGACGCTCATACACATTTCTGTTATCAGAATTATTATCATCACAACCAGAACCGTATCATGGTGTAAACATCGTCGTCGCCATCTTACTTCTGATTTTCCACCACCTTCTTATTATAATCATCATCATCATCATCATCATCATCATCATCATCATCATCATCATCATCATCATCATCATCATCATCATCATCATCATCATCATCATCATCATCATCATCATCATCATAAATCATCACCATCACCATCATCATCATCATCATCAGCAGCAGCAGCAGCATCATAATCATCATTATCATCATCAACATCATTATTATTGTAATTTGATGTTATTGATGTAAGTATTTACATTCAATCACAAAATTCGTCAAATTAGATCTAGGCCTGGATAGACTTGACAAGGCAAGATGAACCAATGTGAAGTTTTTTATCTACAAGTGTTTACAACCAAAGGAAAAGGAAAGAACCAATTCTTTATTTCAGTACAATACTCTTGCTGACCTATAATTTGCTGAGCAAGGGGAGTAATACCAACCTTTTAAATTGTCTTTGAGTAATACAGGTTTGCTTCCCTTGTCAAACTTTTTATTATCATTACTATCACACGATCCGAATAAGTATTACACCAATGAACCTGTAAACATTCTTTTAGACCCTCTGTATCATTGAAAAATTATGTACACATGAAATAATTATTAAGACGCTCATGCACATTTCTGTTATCAAAATCCTATCAAGTGTACACATCCTCAAAAAATGTCAAAATTCGGACACATTACGAAAAGATGGACTTGTTTTATTATTATTATTATTATTATTATTATTATTATTATTATTATTATTATTATTATTATAATATTAGTTTCTGGTACATGTGAACATCAATTCAATTTCCAATAAACAAGACAAAAAATAAATCATCTTTACAAAGAAAAATATATATATGTTATTCATACTGCACAAGGTTGTAAATGCAAGTTAAACATGAGGCTGATATTAGAGAGCGTTGTTAGCATTAATAAACAAATAATAAATTGAGAGACTGTAAATTGTTATTTCCCATCACATGGATAAATACATTCACAAAGATGTTTTTTAAATAACCTTGACAATTATTTCTCATTATGTTTCTCTATTTCTCTGAGACTCTATCTGTGTCTCTAAATCTCTTTCTATCTGTGACTCTAATTCTCTCTCTCTCTTCTCTCTCTCCCTCTCTCTCTCTCTCTCTCTCTCTCTCTCTCTCTCTCTCTCTCTCTCTCTCTCTCTCTCTCTCTCTCTCTCTCTCTCTCTCTCTCTCTCTCTCTCTCTCTCTCTCTCTCTCTCTCTCTCTCTCTCTCTCTCTCTCTCTCTCTCTCTCTCTCTCTCTCTCAATAGGTAGAATAAATATTCCATTATTACAATGTTGAACATTTTTATCAGACAATGACCTTATTTTATCTTGATTTTGGTCCTGTTAACAAACTTATCTATAATGAACAGGCACACAGTAACATGAACAACTTAATTGTGCAAACAAGTCGTTTTTGTTTGTTTAAGTTATTGCAATCAAATACGATCGGAGGGAAATTAAAATGACTTTCTAAAACTGGTTTAATTTCCATTATTTACATTAATGATGTATTGTTTGATAAACAATTTAATATATCTATGTTGATGTATGATTCAAAAGAGCCTTACACAAATTTTGTAATTTTAAAAACATTAACCTTTTATTTAAATGAAGTAAAAGCAATACAGCCAAAAAAAAATCTTGTTTCTGGAAATGCCTGGAATGATTTTCACCATCATTAGGCCTATCACAAACCAGTGATTAACTGATATCTAGTCATATATGAGTTAAACATCGCCTTTATTTACCCTAAGAAACTATTATGGAATCGAGAATAGGAGATGAAATTTCATCCTTGTTTCTATTTAGTTGAACTATCAGGCATCCATTTTATTGTAAGTGGCAAGAGTCTCATTTAATAGCCCATTGTCTACACACTTCACCTAAAGCTATTCTTCAAATCATAAAAGTATTTCAAGGAAAACAAGATTGACAAATTGGGCACTGAGTGATACCTCTTTAAGCACAGACCAAGTCACCATATTGACTAAAGTGAGCATATTCCAAATGTGTAACAGTGATCTATTTCATTTTAATTGTCATCATATTTAGGATAGAATAATACTAAAAAAGCATTGTTGTTGTTTTTTACAACTTACTAGCCGTGAAGACTTAAAACTGTGGCAAGGGGCTTGATGATACAGCTCACTTTGACTTTCTAATTAATGCCTGTTATTTTGCCAAATATTGGCTCTGAGAACACCTATAGAACTATAGGGATACCCAAAAAGAAACAAAAAAGAGGTGCACTGGGAGCCCTCAGGATCGAGACTGCCTGCGGTATATGTCTGTGGTCTGCTCCTCCTTCCTGACCCCTGCGCTGGGCTTCCTGGTCGCGGGTGCCGCTGAGTTCTGCTTGTCTAGCACGGTCTGGAGCAGGGCCTCAAACATGGGCATCACTCCCTCGCCTGTCGCGGCAGACGTCTCAAAGTATCTGGACACGGGATAGGTGGCAAGCAGGGTATTTGATGAGGAGGGAGGGGAGAGGAAGAATAATGGAGGTAGGTAGAGTATTTAGGGAATAAAGTAATAGATTTGTTTTTAGCTGCTTACCTTTTCGATTTTGTAATTAATTCCATATTTGTGTTCTATTATGCTTGAAAATCTTGTTATGAGAGAGTGAAACTTTAATATATCCTTGGTCTCAAAAGGGAATGGGATGTCTGAACAGGGTACCACGGACTTGGTTGATCAAATAATACCGACACCAACTCAACCAGTAGGAAAACAAAATGGAAGCGAGAGACGCACTTGAACCCAGATCTCCATTTGATAGAAGCCAATGATTTAACAAAATGAAATATTTAGTTTACATGAAGTAATTTTTTTTATATTTTTTTGACTCTTGTTTCTGTACAAATCCATTGTGTTAACCTTATCATATTATATTTTAAAAGGGCTATATCTTGTGTGCTCACTATTTTGGGGAATTTTCAAAAATGTATAAATGGTACAAGCTTTGATTTTTGTTGGTTCAAAATGAAGGGTGTCCAGATCTATATAAAGAGGTGCTTGCACAAGCCCATAACAACTTGCTAAAAGTGTGGTGTGATGGGGAAAGATCAATTACAATTATAATAATAATATTGTTAGCACATCAAAGGTTAATTTTACCTAAAGATATTCAAACCATTTAACGCACTGTCTGAAATAACATGTAGAATAGCATTAAACCGTTAAGTTATATTGTTTTTAGATATCAGTAAATAATTGCTAAACAACGATAAAGACTTTTAACTTGGAAGCTTTACTCCTAGTCTACTTCAAATCTCATTTCTTATTTATAGAGTTCTTGAAGTCTACACCATATATTATGTCTTCTAACAATCTTGGGTACTATGTACAAGAGAAAGCAGATTTAGATGTCAACTGTAGCATCTAAGTACATTGAGGTCAAGAGGCTAAAACTACTCTCGCTTGGTACTTAGTACCCCTAGACTTTATTCATGTGCTTAGTCACATTGAGTGCATGAATCATTATAGATTTTTTTAAACACCTTATTTGATAATTAACATTAAGACTATCAGACATTATTTTAGTATTTCAGTTTTATTTTTAAAACTGTAATATGGTAGATTTTTTTGTTGTTGTTGTTTGTAATTGCTTTTTCCTCTGATCTTTCATGTTTTGTTTTTGTTACCATCTAACTGTAGATCGTATTTTAGTTTAAAATACCTGCATTTGTGTTGCTGGCAGAACTTTTTGCCATCTGATGATGTAACAGCTCTTTTCATTTTCAGATCACTCTGGAAAAAAAACATCAGTAATTAAAGGTTTTATTAACCATTCCTTCAGGTCCCATGGTAGTTATACAACAAAACTTAAATACATGAATTTGTTAAGCATTACTTTTGTTTTAATAACTTTTAAAATATGTAAGCTCTTTTACAACAAAGTTATGAGTGATTAAGTGGTGAAGCTATAAACTTATAATCTGGAAGTTTGTAGTTTGAACTGTCATTTTCAAAAAAGGAGGGGTAGGGGGAGGGCGAAAGACAAGCTGTCTCAAGAGGTAGAACATCAGGCTAGCATTTGGAAGGTACCTGATTTGATCTTATGATCGGAAAAAATTTTATGTCAGATTTAATTCCCTACTGGTTAGATTGGTGTCAGTATAAAAAATCAGCTGATCTGTGTGGCAGCACGTAAAATTGCTGGATGTTACTCATGGAATTTGCCCACAATATAACAGGCCATGCCATCCACACAGCAATAACTAACGACATAATCACATCCCTTAGGCATATGGTTGTCTGGTCTCTCGTCGACCCCGCTAGAGTATAATGTGACCGGCTGGTATCCTCGCCCTGTCTCGTGTGTGGCAGCACATAAAATTGTCAGACGTCCGTCTTGGGGCCCATCCACAATATAGTCTATATAGTGCTGCTGTTGGACGTTAAACCAACCCAAACAACCAACCAACCAAAGAACCCCACTAGTCTAGGATAGAGCTATGACTAGACCCCTTTATTTATTTGTGTGTGTATGTGTGCTATGGGTCTTTTTAAAGCAATGCGTGGACATTAACTCAACAAAGTCACAGTATTTGCCAGTGTGATATCAAACTATTATAGCATTTCTCCCAAATTCACATCTTTTGAAACAATAAAGAAAGAAAAACAATTTTTGCAAATTTGAAAACTTGAGCTTTTTATCTTTAAAATCTAATGTTTATTTTATAGCATACACATATGCAATGTAACTCCATTGAGTTAACAAACCATCCAAAAAACCATTACCTTGTTACCAACTACGAAGATATCCGGCTTCCCCGAGGCAAAGCGCTGGACTTCCCGCTGCCACTGCTCCAGGGCCTCAAACGATGATGTGTTTGTGACGTCAAACACTAGGAAGATGGCGTCAGTGCCGGAGTAGAGCTCGTTCCGCACGTCAAAGAACTCGGAAGCGCCAGACAAATCCCAGAGGTGTACACGCACTGGGAGGATGAATAAAAGGACAAGGAAGATAAAATAACAAACTCCAACTTATCAGATTTATACATTAATCGTTGTTACTGTTGGTGTTGGTGTTTTGTTTTTGTTGTTGTTATTGTTGTTTTATTGTCGTCTATTGTTGTAATGTTTTTGTAGTTTTGTTGTTGTTTGTTGTTGTTGTTGTTGTTGTTGTTGTTGTTGTTGTTGTTGTTGTTGTTTTTGTTGTTTAATTTGTAATCTTCCTTTTTTTTTTTTAATTATAGGCTTCTCTTGATTATTCCTTAGAACCTGTTTTGGTTTCTTTTCCATTTTTTTTTTTATTTTTTAACCATCTAGATTTCCAAAAAGGTAAAGACAGATTTTCAGTACATCTATAACAATGAGTAAAATGAAGGTGAACTATGAAAACTAATCAAACATCAGTTGTTGATTCCATTAAAAAAAATTGAAACTCACAGTCCACACCATGCATTTCCTGCACTTTGAAGCCATAATCAACACCAACTGTTGGTTGGTAACCTGAATTAAACTTAAAGAAGACAAGAGAATGCACACAGAAATGTTAACGCAAAACCATGATGGTAAAAGGAGACTAAGAAAAAGAAAAGGAAGACGAAGAAAAAGAAGAAGAAGAAGAAGGAGGAGGAGGAGGAGGAGAAGGAGGAGGAAGAGGAGGAGGAAGAGGAGGAAGAGGAGGAGGAGGAACCAGGAGGAGGAGGAGGAGGAGGAGAACAACATCAACAACAACCACAAAAAGAATAACAATGACAATAACAAATCCAACAATAACAACCCCAATAACAGCAAAAACAAATAATTTATATCACTCACTGTCTAATATTAAAAGTATCAACTTATAATTCTAAATATGGGGAATCTCCGCAATGTTCCATCTCCACGGTGTTCTTTTGTTCTTACAGTAACTAAGACCTGAGAATAAAAAAGTTTTGTTTCCAAATTCTCTTTCTCGTTTTCTCGTGTGGAGTCAATTTACACTCTTACCTTGCTCTCGCAGAAATGTTTGATCAGACATGTCTTGCCTACATTTGCATTGCCGATACCAACAACCTATGGAAAGAAAGTACAAAGGGAACGTATATGGCTTGTTTTTCCAATTATTTATTAATTTTAAATTATTTTTACAAACTAAGATGAAGTTCTTTTCATCTTGTGTGAACCAAAAACAAGCTGTTCACTGTAAATGAAGGTCTAAAGGTAACTTAAGGTCTTCGTAGAGTAAGCAAAGTAATATAGAAACATGGCCCTGTCAGCAGATTCTATATCTTCTATACAGGATCACTGCCGAAACATTTACATGTCAGCCCTACATTTCACTGTAGAATAAAGTATAATGAGAAAAATTCAATTTTTTTTATTGATACAAAGTAAAAATGGAGAATTTTTTCGCTGAGCTCTATTGTAATAGATCTAGCATAAATGTTTTATTTTAAGCAGTTAACGTGTCCTTTCCGAACATTGGTTGAGCAATCCACACACTCACAAGTAACGCGTTAACTGAAAAAATAATGACATTAACAAAACAAAACAAAACAAAAATAATTTTCAAGATGCCGTTTTGTCAAATCTGACCAGTTCTTTCCAATACCTTGATCCATATCAGATTTGAAACTGCATCCTCGTACGGTTTTGACAATGATCCAGGTTCTCTGTCCATAGTCTGATATGTCTTTCGCAAGCGTTCGTCTCGTTTATCAAAGTTTTTAAATCCTGATTTGCACGATCTCTTGCGTAATCAGAAAACGTGCTAATTAATGTTTCATCATATCAAAGAAAACGCACATCCTAGGCCTAATATTATTGTTATTCATTGAACAAGTTGAGGCGAAAGCACACCAGGAAACACACCCATTTTTGTCTCTATGATAAACAAACATTCAATGGATTGATGCCGTCAAAATTTTAAGTACGCGAAACTTTTTTTTTTTTTTAGTTTAAAGACACTGGGCAATGTTCGTGCAATTTTAATGCGAAGTATTAAATAAAACTTTTTTTATTTGAATTTTTGCTTGAACAAGTATAAAAATATGTCAAAAAATATGTATACCAAATTCATTTAGTAAAAGGAAAAGATATTTTTGTTTAGTATGTTTGTTAAACGGAACCGTATACAGTGTTCATTTGTTCAAGGTACCAGTTTATACACCTTTGCGTATTGTAGTTTCTTTTTACGAAAGAACTGTTGTGCTTGGAGACAGGATTATTGTGAACTTCTAGATCTACCTTGGACTAGTGATAATTGACTTTGCATTAAAGTCTAGATTAATCCTGAGAATTCTAAATATCGCATCGAATGGGTTTAGCTGATTTTAACACATAGACCATTAGCCTCTCAATTTTATCAAGAATTGTAGCTTGATCTCGATCTAGATTCTAGATCTAGGCCTTGATTAGATCTAATCTGGAGTTAGAAATCTATATCTAAAATCTTTATTGATTAAGCTCTGGGGCCCAACCCAAGTCTTGTATTATACTCAATGATTTTTAAAGACAAGACTAGAGTCTGAATCTAAAAGTTTTCAACCCAATCATGTCGGCGACTGCAACTCCTCGAACTCGTGTCTCAGATCGCTTGTTGAGGTCTATCCCAGAGGACAGCATACCCCGCAACACTGAATCTTTTAAAGGCAAAGACATTAAGCGATCAGGTAGGTCCTATCAAATGCTAATTCTATTTTTGTGTTCCAAAGCTTTAAAGAAAATCTCAAGGGATAAAAGTTCCCCTTTATTGACTTGAACCACAATTGGGTCTCCCATTTATTTACTTCCTCTTTACATGATTTACCATTTACTCCAGAGACAATACTGACAGATTTCTCTAACAGACCAGATATATCCATTTTTAATTATATGGACAAATATTTGTAACTTGTACAATATTTGTGGTGCAGACTTGCTGGAGAATGCTCAATACTGTTTTCTTTTGGTAGGTTCTTCAACATGTAATTTTTTTTTTATTGCGAATTCTGTCTCGTAGACAAAGTGTGTTATTAACTAGGCTCTGGGCTCATGCACATACATCACTGTTTACTTTTATGATGAGGTCATAAGACCATCAATAGAATAAGTAAATAGGATGATAGTGATTGTTATCCAGCATATAGGTTTTAGAAAAAAGTCATCACTAATTTAATCCAAATGGAGAAAAAAAACTTTTTGGGGGGTAAATGAGTCTTAATTTAAATTTTATAAAGCCTTTCTATAATTCCCGATGTGCAAAATGTGAGGGTGTTTACAATGATGTGATCACAAACCCTAACAGTGATTATAAGAGTTTTTTTTCCTTATGTTATTCAAACAGATACTCCAGAGACAATACTGACAGATTTCTCTAACAGACCAGATATCTCCATTTATTGTGACCGCTGTGCAGTTTACATTGATATTCGAAATCTCCCTTACCACAAATCATACCATGAGGCTCTCTTAACTCTGAACTATCGTAACATGCAGAAACCCCATGACACTCGCGCGTTGATGCAGCGTCGGAATATTATCATAAAGAAAATGAAGTCGGAGATTACCCCAGAGAATCCTTTGAGGCCAAATGTTATTAAAAAGATTGATGACGCCTTTGAAATTCTCAAAGGTGATCTTGAAGACTCGTATGAAGAGATAAAGCAGGTCAATGAGAAAGTTGACTGGAACGTAAGAGCTGTGTCTCTGAACTGCAGCCCTTCCTGCGCTTACGCTGTCGGTATGTGCAGTAGTGAGAACAATCGTTGGAAGAGCTGCATGGAGGACCTGCAAAGTTTACCAAGACTATTTTGGCGAGGACAGAAATAAATGTTACCTAGCAGTGTTTGATGGACACCATGGAGAATTTTCTGCTGAGCGGTCGGCAAATGAAATGCACCATTTGCTACTGCACGAGATGGCAAAGTTTGACTCTAAGACTAAATCCACCACAGCGAGAAACTTTGCTGAATCTGTGACAGCAAGGAAGGACTATGAGCAGCTTAGGCCTGAGACAAGGGACAGCATACGTGTCAACCTGCACCAGGACAGTGCGGAGATAGTAAAGGTGAATAGACTAATAATAATAATAATAATAATAATAATAATAATAATATTAATAATCAGAACTGACAGTGCATCTGTAAGAAAAACCACTTGATTTGTTTGAGGTGTCTTCTCTGCTAGGTGTGTGGCTGCTTCTATGATGGCACAAGCTTCAGCTTCATAGTTGCTGCAATGTATTCCTGTTGGTATGCTGATGGTATCTTTTTCTGCATTTGGATACTGTATGTAGATTCCAGCGCCTCCGTTTTGAATGGCATTTGTCGCAGATCCGTCTGTGTAAATCCTCGTCCAAGCTTCTACTGGGTAAAGGTCTTCTATTGTAGCCATGGCTGCGGTTCTCTTCTCTACATCACTCTGTTCCTTTATGGAGTACACCCCTGGCACTGTTCTTTTAATTTCTATGTGGGTCTTTGGTTCTTTCCATGGTGTTTGCTCTGGAATATATGTTAGAGGGAGAACATTTGAGGGCATGTCTTTCAGTCCTTTCCGTAGTCTTTTTGCCTGGTGGACAAAGCTGCTACGTTTAAGTCTCCCTCGCGCCAAATCCTTCATCCTTCCTTTCATTGCTGAGTCTTCGGTGCATAGGAATTTTTGAGCTTGTTGGATGATTTTGGTGTCTCTTCTTTCTTTCAGTGGTTGAATTCCAGTAATTTTTTCCATTTGCTGTATAGGTGTTGATCTCATCCCTCTTGTAATTATGCGCAGGGCTTGATTCTGAACTCTATCTAAGGTTTGCAGTCCAGTATTGGATGCAGATGACCATGCTGAGGATGCATATTCCATGTGTGGTCTAACACCTTGGACGTATATGTTTTTAAGGATTCTTTCATTGGCTCCCCAGTCTGTTCCACAAAGTTTTCTCATTATTGCTAACTTTCTTCTAACTTTTGTTTCAGCTCTTTTAAGTTGATGTTTCCATGTTAGTTTTTTATCAAAAGTCACCCCTAGGTATGTAGGTTGGTCATCTGTGTTTAGCGGTGTATTTCCCATTTTTATTGTACCTGCTTGCTTTCCAGAAAGTGTGAAAAATGTTGTTGATGACTTTTCTTGATTAATCTTCACACACCATCTCTCCGTCCATTTTGTTATCTGTTCGACCGCATTTTGTACCTTGTTTGTGACAACAACAGGTGACTCATCTACATACCATACTAGTTACTACCAGATCATCTGCATATAGTGCGGCCTTGATCCCCCCACGTAGTTCCTTGATCAAATCATTTATATAGATTAGAAACAGGGTAGGGGATAAAACTCCTCCTTGCGGCACTCCATGACATATCAGTCCATCTTTACTTTCCCGTTGATTTGCATTTACTCATGCTTTTCTGTTGTGTAGGTATGCTTTTGTCCATTTGAACATTAGTCCTGTTATGCCATTCTGTTTCAACTTAACAAGGAGTCCTTCGGTCCAAACTTTGTCAAATGCTTTTTGTAAATCAATCCAGGTAGTTAGTACATGCTTTTTATCTTGGAATGCATCCTCGATTATTTGTGACAGGTATGTTGCTTGGTCTTCTGTACTATGGCATTGTCTGAATCCTGCTTGTTCTGAAACTATTATTTTCTCTGTCTCTAAGTACCATCTAAGGCGGTGGTTGATAATTCTTTCTAGCGTCTTGCAAATACAGCTTGTTAGGCTGTTAGCTTTCGTTTTGTCTTTTCCTGGTTTAAGGAGTGGTATCATTATAGCTTTTCTCCATACCTGTGGTACCTTACCTGATTCCCAACTGATGTTAAAGATTTCTAGTAGCTTTTTCCTGGCTGGTGTTCCTAGATTTATTATCATTTCGTTGGTGATTCCATCGCTTCCTGGAGATTTGTGTTTTTTCAACTTTGAGATTGCTCTAGTTAATTCTTGTTCTGTTAGTGGAGAGGTCATGATGTCTGGTGGTTCACTAGTAGTCAATCTTTCATTTTCTATCGTCAGATTCCGTGACAGATTTCTCTAACAGACCAGATATATCCATTTTTAATTATATGGACAAATATTTGTAACTTGTACAATATTTGTGGTGCAGACTTGCTGGAGAATGCTCAATACTGTTTTCTTTTGGTAGGTTCTTCAACATGTAATTTTTTTTTTATTGCGAATTCTGTCTCGTAGACAAAGTGTGTAACTAGGCTCTGGGCTCATGCACATACATCACTGTTTACTTTTATGATGAGGTCATAAGACCATCAATAGAATAAGTAAATAGGATGATAGTGATTGTTATCCAGCATATAGGTTTTAGAAAAAAGTCATCACTAATTTAATCCAAATGGAGAAAAAAAACTTTTTGGGGGGTAAATGAGTCTTAATTTAAATTTTATAAAGCCTTTCTATAATTCCCGATGTGCAAAATGTGAGGGTGTTTACAATGATGTGATCACAAACCCTAACAGTGATTATAAGAGTTTTTTTTCCTTATGTTATTCAAACAGATACTCCAGAGACAATACTGACAGATTTCTCTAACAGACCAGATATCTCCATTTATTGTGACCGCTGTGCAGTTTACATTGATATTCGAAATCTCCCTTACCACAAATCATACCATGAGGCTCTCTTAACTCTGAACTATCGTAACATGCAGAAACCCCATGACACTCGCGCGTTGATGCAGCGTCGGAATATTATCATAAAGAAAATGAAGTCGGAGATTACCTCAGAGAATCCTTTGAGGCCAAATGTTATTAAAAAGATTGATGACGCCTTTGAAATTCTCAAAGGTGATCTTGAAGACTCGTATGAAGAGATAAAGCAGGTCAATGAGAAAGTTGACTGGAACGTAAGAGCTGTGTCTCTGAACTGCAGCCCTTCCTGCGCTTACGCTGTCGGTATGTGCAGTAGTGAGAACAATCGTTGGAAGAGCTGCATGGAGGACTGCAAAGTTTACCAAGACTATTTTGGCGAGGACAGAAATAAATGTTACCTAGCAGTGTTTGATGGACACCATGGAGAATTTGCTGCTGAGCGGTCGGCAAATGAAATGCACCATTTGCTACTGCACGAGATGGCAAAGTTTGACTCTAAGACTAAATCCACCACAGCGAGAAACTTTGCTGAATCTGTGACAGCAAGGAAGGACTATGAGCAGCTTAGGCCTGAGACAAGGGACAGCATACGTGTCAACCTGCACCAGGACAGTGCGGAGATAGTAAAGGTGAATAGACTAATAATAATAATAATAATAATAATAATAATAATAATATTAATAAAGACAATGACAATGGTCACATTATTAATATTAATGGAAAAATATTTAATTTTAAGGATCAAAAACATTTTATATTTAACACAACTATTATACAAATAAAAATTGTATAACTATCTTATAAAATTTGTCTTGTTGATTTGATCTAGCAGCACCAGATACTTCAGAACTGAATATTGGGCAAAAATTTACCAGAAGTCTTAAGCTTTCTTTAACCCCAATTGTATAACATGTTTCCCCATCTGAACCGTATGTCGGAGGTACATTTTTGACACTATGTGCCGTACAGAAGGAAAAAAAACAACACATTTCTGTCCGTACATCGGGGAGGAACAATTCAAAGCCATTTTTAGTAAAGAGGAAGAACCAATAATTATATGCGCATCCGCATGTCTGGGGTATGTCTTGACCCCATTCACTTCAGACCTTGAGTATGATTTTACCACTGATCTCATGAACCAAACTTTTGTAAAAAAAATTTTTCTTGTTCATTCTCGATTTCACTTAGAAGTGAAAGACAATTTTCTTATAATGATAATGTATAGGAATAATTAGTATTTTTACTTCTTTGAAGATTAGGAGTAAAAAAAGTTCCAGTTTGTAAAAATTATATATATGTTTAGAAAATGATTGATGGTCATTATGGTATAATTATAGCCTTTTGCTGCCAGTCAAACCGATTCATTTGGAGGAATGAATGATTGAGGAATTCAGTCATAAAGTTTCAAAAATAAATTCCAGCTACAAGCATAGTAAAACAGAGTGGTCGAAATATACCCCTAACGTACGATTTTAACAAGTAAATGAATCCAAATACCATATAAATATTGTCAGGGATCACGAGAGTCGGTGAATATTATTACGAGTATGCTATTTACAGAGAAAAATTGAGGGAGAACAGAGATAGGGATGGAGTTAGGCAGGCAGTTTAAAATCACGTTATGATGCATGCAATATACAGCTGTAATTGAATTATTCTGACTTTAAGCTTGGAGATTAATTTATTTGTCCCTGTTTTGCAGAACATCATGGACATGTGCAATGCTAAGTATGAAGAGATGATGAAGGACAAAACAGATAAAGAAAAAAAGAAAAAGTCCCAAAGATACCATCCATTCAGTGACAAAATGCATAAGGTGAGATATATACAGGGCTGTCAACAGGTTTTAAAAATAGAACTCCAGTTAGCAATATTTTTTTAAATGTTTAATTATTTGTCAGAATTCAATCATTCAACATTTATTTTTTGTGTGTGCAAGATTGTCACCTTTGCGGCATGTTGGGAAAAGGTTAAGGATAAGTTGCAGATTTAGATTATATCGTTTGGAAAGTTACTGTAAGTTTTGGGGGCATTACTTTTATTACAAATAATAAGAACAAAGTATTTTCTCTCAGAAATTTAATGTTTACATAAACAATCATTATGAATAGGGCTATGCAAATACTGCACTTGATATTAGTATTGTTGACTGAACAATTTTCTGCTGTATTACTCTTTAGTAATAACTCTTTTGCCCCAATGGTTTTTGAAAAAGAGGATAATAGCTTTTGGTTTCCTGCAAATCCCAGAGATGTGATATATTTCAATAAACCACTGTTAAGATTGGATCCTAAGAACAAAAAAAAAGATGTATTTAACTATGCTGCAAGAAGGGTCTACTAGTAAACTTGTTAGTCCCCCAACTAAAATCAATGTATGGTGTGTCTAAACATTCACAGGCTTGGAGAAAGACTTATCTCCTCATGGACATTCTACTGTCCTATGGCAAGGATGAAATGTCAAAGGTGAGATGGAGCGGAACATCAGCAGTCACCGTTGTCATACACGACACTCAGAACAAGGGAGAGAATAAAGATGGCGACGGGAAACTTGAGAGGCTTGAGGAGGAATCCTCGGGCTCAGGAAGCCAGAGCAGCCCGAAACGAGTGACGAAAGTAGTAGACCCTCCTGTAGAGCTGGGCATGATTCACGTAGCAAACGCAGGTACCAATGAGAGAAAATGCAGACAATGTTTATGCAGTGTCTACAATAACATCTTTGATATCAACAACACACCTCAAAATAATTTTTTAGATCAATAAAACTGGTTAGAATCTATCAATCTCGACAAGAAACATGTCCATATGCTCATCATATTTAGTCTTAACGGCAGTCTTGTCCCAAAAACCACACCTATGACATATACGCATATTCTGGCGCCACTGTGTCTGCTCTGTCTATTCTCTTTCTCTTCCCTTTTTATGTAGCACACACAATGTCTTGTTTGCAAGAACCAACCGTTAAGATTTGCTATTAAAAGTATCTATACATAATAATATCTTTGATTCGTCTTGTGTTCTTCTGTGCATTTATTTAGAGATCGTAAATAAATTACAAACCTTAACTCATCTTTTTCTTTATCATTCTTTTGAGGTTAAATACAATGCGAATTTGTGTTCTGATTATATGTGATATATGCGTAGCAATTTTATTGCAAATAAATTTCTGACCAGGATTTAAAAGCATCTTATTAGGAGTGCAGTTGCAGTATGCCCTTCATATATAAATTTCATTTCTCTTAATAAAACAGGTAACTGTAGAGCCTTGCTGATCAGAGATGCCAAATCTTACCGCCTTACAAAAGACCATACTCCAAGCAACCCAAAAGAAAGAGAAAGAGTTTTAGCCTGTGGTAAGTCATTATTATTAACTTAACCAAGCATTTTTCCACTCTTTCACACAGTGGAAAATATATTTTTATCTTTGGTAAAAACAATTTGGTGAAAACAGTAAGCAACGTGCAATATGAACAGAGAATTATTTTCATCAACAGTACTCTGGTGTTTTTTGTTATTAATCCATTTCCTTTTTCACTTCATAAAATCAACTTTTTTCCACACTTATCATATTGATAAATTAATACTATTATTTTTAATTTTACTTTACAAATTATTGCCTACCTAAATGCTTGAGTTGTTTAGTCTTGATCTTATGCTTATAGTGTGGACTAAGATGTCCTGATAGCATTGTTAGAGTTCCAACTGTCACAGTTTATTCAAAAAACCCCTTATATTCACGGAGGAAAATAAACCTTCTACAAATTTAGAAATGTTTTAAAATTATATCAAAGTAATGACTTTATTCTTTGGCTCAATGCAAGTAGAGATAAATATACAGATACATTTACACTATTTGTTTATTAATGATTATTGTCAATTTGCATAGCCCTTTAGCGAATTTAACCAGGATATCAATTTTTACTGAATGGATAGTAATACTAATAGTATATCTTATTTTATCTAACTTGTAGGGGAGATACAGAGTATTTTACAATTTTCACAACAAACTCTAAATGACTAAATTTACTGTTAAGGTGGCAACTTAAGCTCCAGCGAGAAGGATTGCCGTGTGAATGGTGTTCTATCCGTGACACGCAGCCTGGGCAATCATGGGGACAAGAAGCTCAAAGACTGTGTGACTGTGGACCCTCACGTCACTTCTGTGCCCATTGATCAGTACGCTCAGATCCTCGTGCTAGCGTCATCTGGAGTTTGGGATGTTCTGACTGATGAGGAAGTCACATCGTTGCTTGTGAAGGTAATTGTACTTAAAGCAGAAAGGAAGGTCTTCATGTTTCTTGTGATTTGTGGGATAGATAATGTGGTGTTTGGACATTGTGTATATCTGAATAGGGCTCAGTTTTTGGTTTTAAGTAAAGTACATGTAGTAGTAACAATATTGGTTAATCTTTACAATTGGTTGAAGCACCATTCAGGGTTTCATCTCACAATTATGTTTGAATTAATTTTTGGGTTACAGTTTAAATAAATTTGTGGTTTAAAGTTCTCCCCAAAACTTTTCAGATCAGTTATATCATGAATCAATTACTAGCAGTTGTACTTCTTTATAACTAAAAGAATCTACAAGTAAGCTTTTGCACCTTAAATCCTCCTATAGAAGGAATGTATTCAGTTAAATTTTAATCTACATTGTTGGAAAGCATAAGTCATTTTGCACATTTTTTCCCCTTTACACATGTTATGTTATTTTATTTTTAACATAAGATTAAATGTTATCGCCACTTGTTATTTAAATAAGAATAAGAAATATGTGGGTGAAAATCACCAGGAGACCTATAAAGATAAAAAAAGCAAATTCGCTAGCACTGTTGTTGTTTTTTCAACAGTAAACCGCTAGTGAATGTTTTTCACCCACTGACCCTACAAGAGGATTAAAAAAAAATAATACATTGCAAATGACGAACAATAGTTCTTTAATAAGTGCACCTATCTATCGATCTAGCTATCAATCCACTAATTTTACTTATCTATCTATTTATCTATAATTGTTGTTATCTATCTATATAATTATATAATGTATATATCTCTGTTTCTCTGTACAATTAAAACCATTGTTTTATGTCCAGCTTATCACAAGGTATGTTTTTACCACTGTTGATATCCTCTATCATTCTATATTCTCTATCTATGGATCTTAATAAGAAGTGAAAAAGGAGAAAAAAGAAGAAGAAGAAGAAGAAGAAGAAGAAGAAGAAGAAGAAGAAGAAGAAGAAGAAGAAGAAGAAGAAGAAGAAGAAGAAGAAGAAGAAGAAGAAGAAGAAGAAGAAGAAGAAGAAGAAGAAGAAGAAGAAGAAGAAGAAAATAAAATGAAGAAGAGGAATAAAATGAAGAAGAGGAATAATATGAAGCAGCACAATATTGATGTGCAAGAAGAGGAGGATGAGAGGAAGAGCAGGAGAGGAGAAAGAGGAGGACCAATAGGATGAGAGGAGGAGGTGCAGTTGAGTTGGTTTAATGTTCAATGTCAGCACTGTATAGGCTATATTGTGAACGAGCCCGTAAACTGATCTCTGGCAATTTTTTATGCGGCCATGGATGTTTTTCACTAACGAGTGGAGGTGAAGTTTAAGTACTTTTTAGTATTACTCATAGCAGACGATATTGCTTGCTTAGCTAACTAAAACCTAGAATATAGCTTGAGACATCTAAATAAGTACATAACTTTTGATGAAATCATACTTATGATATTCCATATCAATGAAACTTCCTTCTTCACCCCTCACCTTTCCCACATCCCACCCTGGGACCAGCTGTTGCCCAGTGAGCAGATCCCGCCGCCGAGTCGGGTGAATGAGTCTGTCCTGAACGTCTTTAGCCAATCACATCACCGCAGCAACAGTGCTAGTACTGGTGCCAAATCAGAGGCTAAGAGCCAGAAACAGCATGAAAGTCAAGAGAAAGAACAGCAGGAGCAGAGGCAAGAAGATCCTCCGGCTCCTTCCCCAACCAAGGGAGTATCTTTTGCAGAAGAAACCAAGACAATCAGCGACACTGATGGTAAGTTTGTCAGATTTGTTAGTACTAGTAGAGACATTTTTGCAAAGTCTGTAAAGAGATCTAGGATTTGCCTTTCTTGATCTATGATTTAATTTTTGTTTTCTGAAAATTTTTGCCAGTTTTCTGTGAATAACGTTTTTGCAAAGTCTATAAAGATCTATGATCTGTTTTCCTTGATCTATGTATAATTACATTTTGAATGCTTAATAGCTGAATTCATCGTTTATTTCTCTTTGTTAGGCTACTTTTTGGCTGCGTGGAAAGAAATTTCCAGTACAGATAAACGCTTCTACTGCTATGTATAAGTTAAAATAGCTTGTTGATGCTTCTCTTAAGAGTGTTCTTGTGAGAGGCACAGTGTGTAATTCAGCTTTAATCAACTTTTTCTTTTTTTGGCCTGAGGCCTTCTCAGAATAATGACTGAGTCAAAATGAGTCTACTTGTGGTACAAACTTGTTATAGGAATATTTCAATACTGAGATTGTGGCAAATAATTATGCTAGAAGCTTTAGGATCTTACTATTGCTATGATTTCCACATACCGCTTAACCTATTTAATAATTTTCTTAGCCTGAACCAAAACTATACTCATTTTGTGACATGTATTCAATGCAGACAAATTTTCATTTCAATGAATTGCTATTTTGCTTCAATTTTTTTTTTCAATTGAACATCTCTGCACATTTTTAAGTTGGTATTTAAATTAGTTCCTTTTTATAAAAATACAGTTTTATTAATTAAATATTTTTCAATATTCTTTTAATTCACCACAATAATTTTATGTACGGGGTATATTTTAATGCAATGAATTTTTTTTTTTTAAATGGAATAATATGAAAGAAATTTATTAGTGATAATCTTTAACACACTAATATAGAGAATTAATATATAGATGATAAATAAGCCTATTCACAAATTATGATTGTGCTGGATATTGATTTTTATGCTCTCTATTTTCTTTTAGAACATGGAGACACAGACAATTGTGAAACAATTGGAGAAAATATGGGTGACGTGACATTGAAACTGAATCATGTACAAAATGAAGAGGAGCAAAGGGACAAAGCTAACAACACAGAGGTATGTATTCTTGAATATGAACACAATATGGAAAGGAGAAGGGAGGGGGGTGTAGAGATGTGGTTAGAGCATTGGCTTCTGAAACAGCAGTTACATGTGCGAATCCTACTCTGGCAGCCATTTTTCTTTCCTGGTTAGGATGGTCTCACTATAATGTAACCAGCTAACTCTAGGGTCCTGTCATGGTATAGGAACTTTATTAAGACTTTGGGGACATTAAAGTAGGAGAGATCTCTCATTTCTCCAGTCAAAGATCGAAGAAGTCTACCATAATGATGTTTCTGAGACAAATTGGGTGATGATATTAATTACCATCATAAATAAGCTGTATTATTATTATTATTATTATTATTATTATTATTATTATTATTATTATTATTATTATTATTTTAATAAAATTGTCCCTACATAAAGAGAGGCAACAGGAAATAGTTTTTGCAATCCGGATAGTGTACTCATTTTATAGCATAGATATTAGATATCTCATTAACCATTTTCTTTGAGCTTTTGATAAGTTGTGACCATATTTTTTTTTAGACACAAATCACTTTTAGTTTATTATACATAATGTACAACTTTGGATGACTAGCAACAGACTAAAACTTAATGATGACAAAACTGAAATTATACTGTTTGGAATGTGCCTCCAACAACATTCAACATCAATGGCCATATGATAAATTGCACCAAGAGGGTATATGTCAATGTCATCATATGTTACTGAACTTGGTAAGATTAATTTTTTCAAATTAGGAAAATTGCAAGCATACAAACCTGTTTGAATAAGAATGTGATCAAAACCCTTGTTACATCTTTGATATTATCGAAATTTGATGACTGTAAGTCTAACGTTTTACTGGCATCTCTGCCCAACGACACTATTGAATTGATCGCTTACAAATTAATGTTTCAAAATGGTGCAGCAAGGCTTATCATAAAAATGAAAAAACAGCACTTTAGCCCTATCCTACACCATCTACATTGGCTGCCTGTTAAAAAAAAGGATACTGTACAAGTTGTTCATAATTTGCTATGAATGCCTCAATCAGATGGCACCTACATATCTTTTTTACTATCTAAAGATGTACATACCTGCTAGGCGGCTTAGTTAGATCTCCAGCTGAAAAAAGCATTCCTGTTGTACCAAATAAAGAAATTATAAATCAACAGGTCAGCAATCTTTTTACTTTCTTGGTCCCAAAGTATGGAACAACCTTCCCAAAAACATGATAGAAATTTTTAAACGCATGCTAAAATTCTACCATTTGATGATTAAAATTTAACCTGTGAATGATAAAATATCTCTAAGGATTCCTTGTGACTTTTGGATGTAATATTGTTTTGTACTGTGTCAACATTATATGGATATTTTTCTTCTGTAATTGTGACAATGGAAATTGTTAAGCGCATTGACATGATTGAGCATGATCATTCTTGGAAGGACGCTATATAAATGCAATTATTATTATGTGTAGCACAAGTAACAGATGGGGAGAGGAATGAAATTGAAACACTATTTTTGACACATGAAGCAAAGTAGCTTGGTTTTCTTATAACCTGTCTGTGTATGTTGAATGAAAAAAGAAAGCGAGGAATAGAGATATTTAACAAAATTACAAAGTCACGAAATTATGTGAAGCGAAGTTAAACAGTCCATGTATCAAGTGAAAGTAAAAAGTGCTTATTTTCCACCCTTTCCTCGGCTTTACAAATAATTTTTTCATGATGTCTTGATGTGTTACGAGTTATTGTTTGTACTTGTTTGTTTCTTTTCAATTTTCCAAACATCTGTAACTAGAATTTTATGTATTTCTTTTTTTTTTTAGATTGAGGGACAAAGAGAAGCTGATATACTTGTTGTTTCACATGAAAATGAAGAAAATACCAAGAAAAGCAAGCTGGTCTTAGCAGACCTGCAAACAGAAGTTGGTAAGTTATAAATACAATATATATTTCTGTTGGTAAGGTACATATGCAGTCATGTTTTATCAGAAAAGACGATTTGAAGTTTTTGAAGATTTATTTTAAACATGTTTATTATATCTGTACACATAGATATAGCGCAATTGTATTTAAAGTCTTCTATGTCCAATAGTATCCTTTAATATAACAATGGCTTTTGATTGTGACTGTCCAGTTTAAGCACTGATGTTTCTGCTTTTTCCTTTCAATTACATATTAATCCATCACATTTTAGCACTAAATTCATTCACTCATTCACCTGGTGTCTTCTCTTAAGAGATCAGCATGAAATGGCATGTCACTCCTTACTGTCCTGGGCTTTTTTTTTAATGAACATTCTGAAAGCTTCCTGTCCGTGCAGTCTTTTATGCTTTCTAACCTGTGTCGCCTTGGAGTTCCTCCTCTGCCTTTTGTCCCTTCTGATCTTTGCGTGGTGTTGCATATTGCCAAATTTCATATCTTCTGGAATATTGATTGTGACCCTCCATTTTATCTTTACGTAGTGAATCATGGAGTTTCAGACTGCGAAATTTAACATCATATATCATATAGAGTATATAATTCAACACCAACAGGAAGCCGAGTGAGTGACGCCGATTGTGAAGACCCAAGCCTCTACCAGGGTGAGAATAACACGGGGCAGGAGGATCAGTTTGTTGCCGTGGACGAGCACAGCGACATCCCTGAGCCCCAGGCTCTGACTGTGGAGGACATCCGTCGCGAGATGGCTGGAAGCATGGCAGAGTATCTCACGCAGGCGGCTCTACTGGCCGGCAGCCGCAGGAATATCACCGTCATGGTGGTGCTCCTGCCGGGCTGTGGGATTGACTGAGATAATTATTCTTAGGGTGACTGTTAAAAGGTTTCATCTACACCTCATGTGCTTTTAATGAAAATGCAACCAAGAGTGTAGACTGCAGCAGATTTATGACAAGGCTATCAGTCCTAATTTTCTTTTTAATTTAAAACCAGGTTCTCAATCCCTACAGTTTTTGTTTTTTTTTATGTACAGATGGAACCTGTTATCTCTTATTTTATGGACTTGGGGGTTAAAAAGTCAGAATTACTTTATCATTTTTAGAACCACAGATAATCATTTCTGTTTTAAAATTAAAAAAAAACTTAATTAGAGTAATTTTCTGTGTTTAGAGGAATCTAGGAGTGCAGTTCCAGAAGTAAATTAAGGGAAGTCATAAGTCAGTTAGTATTTGGGCAAATTTAATACAATTTTCACATAACATAAGTCCAATTTTCGATGTAATGGCCATTCTGAACGCATTTTTTCCACCTTGAGAGGAAAGAAAATATACCTTCCTTGAAAAAATTTGCATCAAGACTTTTTAGCCATGCTGATACTTTTGTGATAAGCTTGACATCAGAATCAAATTGTTTCCTTGTCAAGTGTCACTCGAGGGGCCTAAACAGATGAAAACCTCAAAGGGCCAAATCTGGACTATGATGAGGATGCTGTAGAATGTCCCAGTCTAAAGTGATCTTTGCCATATGGGATTTGACACTGTCATGTAGAAAATGGATCCTTTGCTCAATCACCTCATGCAGTTTGTTTTATGATTCACAGTACCTGGAGTCATTAATTGTATTCCCAGACTGCAAAAAGTCAACCAAAAGGATGCTCTCTGCATCTCAAAACACAGTGTCACCTAACGTTTTGGCTGAAGGCTGCAGTTTAAACTTTTTCGCCGCAGTTGAGGATGGATGCTTCAAATCATTGAATCCTTTTTTATTCTTCAGGGGTACAATGATGAACCCAGGTCTCATCTTCGGTAATCCTGTGGTCAAGAAAACATTCACTATGGTTTTTAAGCCCATGGTCCCCACCAGGCCATATCAGTGCTCCATGAACCTCATTAAATTTAAAGCGTTGAAGGAAATTCTGCAGCACTTGCTCTCGCTGCATGTTATGGTCTTTGGTCAGCTGTTTTGGTACACATCGGGCTGAGGCTGTTCTGAAATCAAATGAGTCAATAATTCTTTAAATAGCTGATTTAGAAACTCCTGCTTTGAGAGCAAGTTATCAGTCTTTTATCTTCATGGATAAAAACCTCAACAAGCTTGACATGGTCTTGTCAATGTGAAGATAGTGAGTGCCCAACACAATTATACTGAACCCTTAATTGTCAGTTTTGAAATTCGTTATACCAAAATATTACTTGTTTCAGGCTCATAACATCTTCTCCATATATGCTTACCAACTCTACATGAATTTCAGAGAAAATTTTGCCTTTTACATTAAAAAATTGTACAACACTACGGATTTTATCCTTTGACCACTGAAAAATGAGGGTAACCATCTTTGTTGCCATGGTAACTTACTATCTCTTCGACAATGGTGTTTAAACTTTGGCATTTGGTGGCTGACAAATAAATGTTATAATTCTGATTTACGGATTCAAAATGCGTAAAACGGTTCAAGAGTTGTAGGTTCACTTACCTTACTTCTGCGAGAGCTCTCTTAGCTCAAAACCTTCATTAGCGACTTGTCCCTCATAAATCTAGAATGCCTCATAAAATATTTCTAAGTGAAAGAACCCAATTTGAAAAGCTTTACTCAAACTATAAATAATGATGCTTTTAACCATACTATTTCTGTGTAATTTTCCCCTTGATATGGCTTAAAAACGGATTAACTGTAGTCTGACATTCGGCAGAATGTGAAACATAGATAGAGAAAACCATATAAATGTATTGTTGCAACAGTCTCTTTCTATTCCTTTCCAAAACGTTCTTTAACAGGATAAAACTAGCTATGTTAATGTTAGGTTCAGAAAAAATGAACTAGGGTAATGAAGAGAAATTAATCTTCATGGGGGTAAGAAATTTATGTGTCCCAAATTATTCTTCTTCTTTCCATAGCAACATTATAAGCACATTTTTGAGGATGATTGAAACGTTGGAGGCATGGAATGTATTAAATTTGAACAGTATTTTCAAGATAATGAGTTAATGAAGTCTAGGAACTAAGGATTTATGTGTGTAGGGAGGGGGAGGGATTTCTCTTTCTTTTTCTCTCTCCCTTGCACAATCTTTTTCTATTCATTTATCAAATGTTATACAAGTATACATTTATATATAATATATATTTTTATAGCAATTTTTTTTGCACTTTTGGGTTGGAAAAGAGTCCAACTTTAGTGTTTTTAATAAAAAACATATATTTTTATGCTCTTCTAAAAAGTCTGAACTGAGCCTATTATTGTATTCCACGCGATTTTATGTTATTTATACCCTGGACAAAAATGATAGTTTATTTTCATTTAATACTACTTCCATGTAACTTTTGAAGTTTGAATTGAAATTATCTTTGACACTTTTTAATGTCCAATTTTAAATATAAATTATAATTTTTTTGCCATGATAGTATACTGATACATTGCGTTTTTCGATAATGGTTTATTTTCTCTCTTTTCCTGCCTTACGAACTTGGACATAGTTGATGGGTATCAGCTTCTTGCCATTACATTTTAATATGTTTGACTTCAACTGATGTAAAATAATAGCTGTGGAATTATTTATATTGTTTATTCAAAAAAAAAAAAAATAAAGCTGTATTTTTTTCCACAACTGTTTTTTCTTTTGCAATATATGAGATCATTAAGCTTTCCTCTATCAATCATTTTTAACTTGTCAGCTGAATTTTTTCTCTTCAACTGTTTGGCCCTTTGGTTGTTTTATCATTAAGAATTGTAACTTTTCCCTTTTTCCATATTTGCTATATATAAATATCAAAAGGTGGATATTCCATCCCATTATTAATTCAATGGTACTTGAAAAAAATCATGGATAAATGTACCAGGTTTTCTGTCTCAACCGGTAACATGAACAAATAGCTACAATTCATTGGAGTCAAGCAGGTATGATAAAAAAACAAGACTTGAAACCTCCTGGCTAGTCCAGCTGCACACTACAAGAAATGATCTACCCACACAAAAACCACCACAGTAAAGCCATCAAGCTGACTACAAACAGTTTTTCAAATCTTATGGTTCTAAAAATTGACTGCAAATAGACATAATTATGTAAAGAGATAATGAAAGAGAGAGAGAGGCAACAGTTAGTGGTTAAGAAGAATTGAGTCTAAAACAATTAGGCCTACAAAGTCTCTTATACAATTTTAATTTACTAATGAAAACATGATTTATTCAACCAGTCAGTACAAGTATCATACTCGTGTCATTTGTGTTAGTTAATGTTGCAACAAAGCACATTTTTAATATCTTTCTTCAAATTAAAAAAAAAAAAAAAAACAGAATATTGGTGTTTAATGACTACTCTGTGATGAGATGCAACCAAAATGTCTTTATGTGCAGGTTGCCATACAACTAATATCAGTTGGTTAGCATGTATTCCAGATTGGGCAAATTGTAACTCAGCAGTGATACACACTCCTATTTTTCAAAATTGAGTGCCACAAGCCAAAGTTATAAAGGAATGAATAGGCCAATAGTGAAATTTTCTTATTGTATTATACTGAAACAACACTAAAAGAGATTTTTGTTAATTATCATATGTAATGCTACATGGTTGAGGGGTTGCCCTGTAAAATTAGTTTAACATGGAACACGAATGCTTATATGGACAATGTAGGCTATTGGTCTATGGTGGAAATGCATGATGCATACTGAAATATTTTCTTTATCGATTTAAAATTGACAAAAGGGTTTGAATGCAAGAAAAAAATGGATTATGATATAACTTTTGAAATAGCAGCCGAAATACAGAAATATTTACGCCAACTGCTCTCAATTAACTCTCTTAAACCTTTATTCACTATTGCTTGAGTTTGAATCATTGATAAGTTTTTATGTCTCAGAGATTACCAAAGACGGAACTAGTGACAGGGCCTCCAAATGAGATTTAAACCTCGGACCTTCTGCTCAATAGTTTACACCACAGAAGAGATTATTTTGAGGCAAATTGCTAAGCTTTATTATAGAGTTTATCAAAACCCCTTATGTTGCAAACCCATTCGGGGTTTATTTATAACCCATCGGCCTAATTATTATTACGAGCAACACCATGAAATTGGCTTAAAACGGTTCGGATTCAGCAATTCCAGTAAAATTATTTTGAAAAGACATTGATAATATTGCCAAGGCTGAAAAGAGAAAATGGCATTTTGATTTTGCAACAAGGCTACGGAAGACCAGCTAATACAGTCACGGAAAAGGGAGACAACGTCTCTAAAAAGGGAGACAACGCTCTAACCTGTGGGCACCATGGTAATTGGAACAGTTATTGCCCTTTGCTTGTAGTGACCAATGATGTTTTGCGAAACTAAATAATGTTTTATGGAGTGATAGATCTAGCCAATTCTAATTTTAATGAAAAAAGTTATGCCCTATGAATTAAATTAACTGGGAACTTTTTTTTTTAGAATATTTAAAAGTAAAATAATGGTTCAATATAAAGTACGTGTAGGACAATCGGTAACAGCTTTACATGTCGACGTATGACAACAATCATGGAGGGTGTGTTGCTGAAATGGACAAATTATTTGTCAGGTAAATTATCATGCAGCCCTAAACCAGAAGCCCAGAT
Organism: Elysia chlorotica; assembly: GCA_003991915.1. NCBI lineage: Eukaryota > Metazoa > Mollusca > Gastropoda > Plakobranchidae > Elysia > Elysia chlorotica. The sequence goes on along the minus strand of RQTK01000604.1, from coordinate 123,455 downwards.
CTCCATTCGTGTACATTTTGTGTTATGGGCATTCGTTTATTGTAAAATATTTCTGCTGTCAATGTATAAATTGTCTACAAGCGTAGTTTATATTAAAATGGGGGCAAATTTTAACCCGAAAAAGGAGAATTTACGTGACCGGCTTTCTCTGAGGTTTACATCTAGATCTAGATCTAGGATCTAGATTCTAATTTCTATCTAAATATAATCTAGATAGATAGATTTAATCTGGAAATTGTGATCTAGGCTTCTAGTCTGGATCTAATCTAGATTCCAGATGCCAAGATTATATGTTACATTTTTTTAGTTTTATCCTACCATTGTTGATGACAAGTCACACGTATACATCATAACATGTGATGCTGATGAGTGTCCCTTGGTAGAAAAAAGTGTCTGAAGCTATGAAGAAAGCAGAACTTTTTCCTTAGTTGATTTCCAAAATCATTGATGGTCTCAAACTCTAGATTTACCTAATGATTGCTGTTATGGTTAATTGTTATTTTGAAATTTTCATGCAATTGATACTGAAGGCAGAAAAATTGTTGTCAAGATTTTAAACGCTTTCAGACCATTTAGATTAAAAGAAAGCCAAGAAAAATAGATCTCGATCTAGTTCTAAATTTGAGAAAGGAAAGAAATTTTTTTTTTATCAAAAGAGATATAGATTTTAGATATTGATAGCCTAATATCCAAAATTGTGTGCCAACTGTACCCTTAGAGTACAATTTTACCAAAAATTGTTTTAAATGATAAAATTTATTTTAAGAAAAATTGAAGGAAAAAAGAAGAAAAGAGAGACAGAGCAGTCCTGAGAGAGAGAGAGAGGTCTTTGTCCATTTTTATCATTCTTTTAAAAATAAGAAGAATTATAAGGTCCTAACAGTAAACTTTAACTTATTTTAGTTAACATGTCAGAAGCAGCATTCCCACGGCATCAAGTTTGAATTAATGACAACCTCTCTTTACCTGTGATATGAAAACTCAGTGGGTCAAGACCATATTAACCAAATTCATTTTAGTCTTTTAAGAGAGTTACATAAATAGCTTTGTTGAAACTGCTAGAGGCTATTTATAACATTATTTTTACATTCCTTTTAAGGCTGGCAACCAAGGTGGTTCATATTGGACAATGGAGTTTTGTCTTACTACAAGTCTCAAGAGGACGTGAACAATGGCTGCAAAGGCTCCATCAAGATGGCTGTGTGTGACATAGTTGGTAGGTTTATTTTTCTATATGTGGTTCAATTGTTACAGCAGCCTACAGGTAAAGAAAAGTTTTTTAACCAAGGAATGTTTTTTTCTTTTTATAAAAGAAAAAGCAGAGTGACACAGAAAATGTAGCATATTCTATTAGGCCTTGAATCAACTGAATGAGTGGTGTCTCTGGATCTAAAAAAAATGGAGCTTTCCAGAATATTTTGACAGGATTTATTAAAAGGTATACTCGAAACTATTAAAGAAGCTATAATAATCATTTATCATCATCTCAGGGAAATTCTCAAAGCCTCTTTAAACGGACAAAAATCTTGAAAATTTTCAGCTCCACGGGGAGCCCCCCTCTTTTTCCACCGCCTAAGTTCCGAGAATTTCGTCAGGTTGGGATGGCATCTCTGTAAGGTCTCAAATCCAGTCCAGTTTATCAAGGGGAAATACCTTAATGTATATATAATTGTTAAAAATGGTGTTCATATTATTTTATTATTATTATTATTATTATTATTATTATTATTATTATCATTCTTTCAACCTTTTAAATTTTACATTAATATCATCATTATTATTAAATTAATATTATTCTTGTCAATATTGCAGTGCATCCTCAAGACAACACAAGACTAGATCTGATCATTCCCGGGGAGCAGCATTACTATGTGAAAGGCAGCTCAGCTCAAGATCGTCAGTCCTGGCTGATAGCCCTCGGAAGCTCAAAAGCTTCCTTCAGTGAAACCAGCAGTGCAAAGAAGGAAGCTGGTACGTTTACTGAAGAAATAAAAGTATAGCTTACTTTCTAGATTACTTATTGATTTTTAGGATGTAAAGTGTGTGGATGACTTTTGAAAAATATAATAGATCCTAGTAATACCTTTTCTTTTTTTTTATTTAATGCATAAAATCGCTTTTCCGTGGTTTAGGTCTAAGTCATGGCATCCTTGTACTGTCTTTTGGTGGCAGCATGTAAACTTGTCAGACACTAGTCCACAATATAGGCTGACATTGGATGATAAGCAACAACACACTACTACTCATACTGAAGCAAGTCATTTACAACAATGTTGTACATATGATCCCTTTTTGTTAAATTTAATTTCTTATTATTCAAAAACGAATGTAATGTTTTCTTTACCCAAAATGGAAAAAAAAATTCTTTTGTTTTGCATTAAACCCTCTTCAGATGCCATGCCAGACCAGATGCGGAGCAAGAAGTCAGAGCTGCGCCTTTACTGCGATCTCTTGATGCAGCAAGTACACTCAATAAAGCAGACTTTGTCCAGTGGAGATGGGAAGGTCGACCTAGATGTGAGTGCTTTCACTGAGTCTTTCTATGGGAGGGAGGCGTGGAATCGCTATGAATTCTCGCCTGATAAATCAAATTATAAGCTGAACGGACATTTTTTGGGTTTCCAAATAATTACAGACTAAACTACATAAATCAAAAGGATGGCGAGTCGCACCCCTTAGACATATAAAGATTCATTCACTTGAAACTGGAATACTGTAACAAA
>RQTK01000604.1:102043-120691 GCA_003991915.1 Elysia chlorotica | reverse complement strand
GATGTTTAATTCATGTTGCCGTTCTTTTTTATTGGGTGGGGGGGGGGCTTTTTCTTTTAATTTCAGCACATGAACTATGCTATCCTTGTGTAGAGAAAAAAAAGGTTTAATCTGTTTGACTGTTTTTCTGGGTATATTGGTACAGTGGAGTCTGCTTAAGAAAAACTATTGCTTTATATGAGACTTGTTGTATGGAGAGAGGGAGCTCTTTCCCTCGCTGTATAGGAAACACTGTTTACAAGGCACCAGTTTTTTTTTCTTTTTCCTACTTTACGATAATGGTTTAAGATAAACTTTTATCTGTTCGACTATTTTTATTGGTATGTAGGTATGTAGGTACCAGTAACTTCTTTTCTTTTTTGTTTCTTGTTGTTTTGTAGTAGTCATTGCTGGTTTTGTAGGAGGTATGCTAATTTATTAATTTTTGTTTGTTTAATCATTTGTGTTCAGAAACTAAACGAGTCATCCTCTCTGATTGGAGCTACATGCGACACTTTCATTGCGACGCTGGACGACTGCATGAAAATGGTCTCCAACACACCCATGTTTGAGGCAGCCCATCAGCACGTCAGGGATTCAGCAATACCAGCCTCGCCCACAAAGCCAAACACTCACAGGCTGCCTGTAAGTGCAACAATTTGCAGCTCAACTAGATTGACAGTGATAGTACTAATACCAATTTTCCATAACTTAATGGATTTTTAGTATGGAAAACAAATGTACAAATCAGTGTTAAGTACAAGTCTATCAAGGAGATTAAGTATGTTATACTAGCAGCTTTATGCGAAAAGGCTCAGTAACAAATTGAATGTCCAGATAGCGTCTCTGAGATTTATTGAGGCTCAAGGTGGAATTTTTAGTTTTTGAACTATTTATGCAGTGGTAATAATAAGCATCAAGATCGTTTTTTTATAGGTTGCACAAATTATAAGTCTATCCTTACAATTATAAGTCTATCCTTACTAAAACAAGAGATGCTCTTTTTGACATGAAAAATAAAAAGGTCAATATAGAATAGTTTTCTATGTCAAGCATCAAAACTGGTAATAGAGACACATGTGTAAAAAGATTTGAATGCCTTATTCAGGGATGTCAGAGTTTCAGAGCTGAGCCAGTCTGTGCCAATTTCCAACCCCGCAATCGGAAGCTTTCCACCTCAGTCCGGAATATGTAATCAATAACGCAAATTTTCTATAGACAAACAGGATGACGCGGGTTGCCAGGGCGAACTAGAAAAAGAACGGGGGAGGGTCGCCATAATCCTCTGTTGTTCTGATGAAAGTTCAGGGCTGGTGACAATTTTAAACTGACATTCGTGCTTATTATCTATTTATTGTACTTTCATTTTTAAGTTCTTATTACAGTCAGCTCAGCTTGAAATGTATTGAAAATTATAGACCCAACTTCCAAATTCGATGCAAATTTTTTCTCAAAATGCAATGGAAAGTTTTGGAATAATAATTATCTGATGCTGGAATACAAACTGAGTAGATATTTTACAATTAAAAAAAAGTATATTCTCACTGTAGTACAGGTTTGGCATAGTTCGTTTGTTCTACTTTTGATATAATCAATAGAACCTGTTTTATTTCCTTGTTTCTGCCTTATATTCACATAGGTTTCCAATAAGATAAAGCAAAAAACTATTAGCCCATTTTTATACTGAAAGTTTAGTTACATTGATCTTGTTTTCACCTTTACAATGATATATCACTAGCATTTTGGCATATGTCACATGTATGCCATAGTTGTAGCGCAGTAATGATATAAGATTGTAAAACGTTTCCTGTCAAAGTTGAATGAATCTTTGTATTATAATAATACTGTTGAATTTCTTTAAGAAAACATTTGCTTTAACTTTTTTTTTTTTTAATGGGGGCTTGGATGTTTTTATAGCTCTAATAAATGAAAGTAAACCTTATTGCATCATTTATCCTACAGGGAACACGATCAACAATTACCAGGCCAGAAAAGTAAGATTTTTTTCTTTCTGTAAATGAGACGCTATCCAATTATCAATTTATAATAATACTGGTGTATATTTAATATATTTAAAACACTTTCCGTCCTGGAACTCTTTGAGCCAACTTGACTGAGTATTCCCTTCAGGAAGTTGCGTCTACACTATGATCGGCCGCATTCTTTGGCTTTGTGCATCCGAATCTGCATCCATCATCAAAAGGCTTAAAAAAATTGTTTTTTACTGAAAATTTTGACCGCATATTTTCGTTTTCAAAGAAAACCGACAGTTTTGTCCCCCTTGGCACTCATTTTTACCATCGTTACTTTAAATTATAAAAGAGATACCCTACCCAGAGTTGTCTTCCTTTTACTCTTTAGTCCGTAGTCCGAACCATACTCTTAACCTTTCTCAGTTTAATCTCACAATAGCCTAGTAGTGGTAGTGGTATAGTGGTAGTAGTAGTAGTAGTAGTAGTAGTAGTAGTAGTAGTAGTAGTAGTAGTAGTAGTAGTAGCAGCAACAGCACTAGTAGCAGCAGCAGCAGTAGTAGAAGTTGTAGTAGTAATATTATTTTTGATATTATATATTATTATATTATTATTATTATTATTATTATTATTATTATTAATATTGATATTTTTCTCATTATTATTACAATTTTTATCATCATTATTATTCTATTTATGTCTCATCATTCTATGTTGATCCAGATCATCCAAGCACCGTCAGTCAACAAGCTCCCTTGACAGCATCAAAATCCATCGATCAGGCTCACACCAATCACTGAATGAAGCCACATCCCGCACAGTCTCTCCAGCCATCCCAACATCCCCTGTGTCTCCTGTCCCGCCCACTGCACCATCACCTCAAAGTCCTTCGTCGTCATCAGATCCCTTGGGTCAGCAGGGAAAACCTTCATATGCATCCGTGGTAGGTTCCTCCAAGCCAGGACAATCTAGCACAGCTGCTGCTCCTTCCAACAATGCCAACATATCAACTCCAGTGCCAGATCAGAATGAGGCTCTCAGAGCCGTTTCGGAAAATCTGGCCACCTCCGTGCCATCATCGTCATCGGGGAAGGTTCCCCAATCCAGTGCCCCATCGAGCAATACTGGCACCCCCAGATCCATTCTCATGAACGGAGGTGAGCAGCAGCCTACATCCCTCGGGAAGGGAAGCGGCAGTAGTGTGGTGAGTGATGGGGACGGAGATAAATCCCCTCCAACACCATCGTCTCAGCTCACTCCGTCTGTCCTCTCAGCTGCCGCCTCATCCGATGATTTGGAGAATATGGACGATTACAAAGATGCCATAGATGAACCCGTTGTCACATTTTTCTCCATAATGCCTGTCAGGTTAGTAAAGAAAAGTAGGGCTAGTTGAACCCATACTCGTTGTCAGACTGTTGGGGGATAAAGAGGTACAACTTTATAGTTTCCATTATAATTATATAGTGTCATCCAATTTCTTATTTGTGGGTGCAATTCTTTCTTGTATATATTTGTACTTTTTTTACATACATACATACATACATACATACATACATACATACATACATACATACATATACATACATACATACATACATACATACATACATACATACATACATACATCCTTTGGGTCCTTTAAGACCTGTGTAGATTTACTCTTAGTGTCATGCTCTTGTTTTCACTTTAGGTTCATTAACGGCACAGTAGTTAGACTTCCCCAGAAATGCTTTATCAATCAGTATTATTTTTTCTTTGTTTGTGCTCTACATCTACATTATCATGATTAAAAGGGCTCCAAAATAATCATCCAAACATTAAAAAAGCTTTGAATTAGTATCTAGATGTCTACTGACAAACTGAAAGTGAAACAAAATTGGATGACTTTTGAACAAAGAATCTTGGATTTCAAAATCTCACCTGTTTTTTCCATAAATAAAAGAAGTGTAATTTGTTGATGTTTTATCAATCTATAGTGATTCATTTAGCATCTTAACTTCAAACCAATATTCTTCCAATTTCTTAAAACCAACAAGCTATCTCACTTGATTAAAGTTTTCATACTTGTGTCAGACAATATCATTTTGTGTGTAAAGAACCGTCTCTAAGTCCTTCATACAATGTACGGTGGTATCAGCTAAAGATAAAACCTGTTTAAGATCAACTATTTTTAAAACACTCTTTCCCTTGTTTTTAACTTTACAGTCACTGTTTAATATAAACTGGGGATAAAATACATTTCAGCCTGTATCCATAAGTTTTATCCTAAGCAGATATTACTGTAATTGATAAAATGACAAGAGTCAGTCAGGATTTGAATAATGAAGAGTGTACCTAACTTGTGCTCAGGTTATTTTTGGTAAAGAAAAAGAAACTCATTATTATTTAGTTAACATTTATTTACATTCAAAACTACTATCACCAAAACTTACAAAGAAGTTTCTAAATTGTAAACCATGTAATATTATAACTTGTATTTTTTTTTCAGCTTTCAACATGTTGATACAACTTCTGAAGAGGGGATAGTGGCTGAAACCTTTCTAAATGCCTGCAGAAATATTGTACCTATGTTTGGTGAGTGGTTAATAACACCATAAGAAGACATTTAACCCTGCGATGGGGGCTACAGACCGGTCTACTTGTACGAATTCGATCGCCATATACCAATTTTTTGTCGTCAATCCCGATCTCCCAATTTCCACAAGAATGTACCGTTTTTTTTTAACTGTGAAGATATTCAGTATGCAAATGCCGTTTTTCCCCCGTATTGTTTTCCTCCATGCACCTGCCTCTGTTCGCTACTCATCAAGAGATCCAAGACTAGGTTGGTTGTGCGGCGGCAGAAAGCTCATAATCAGCACCTTTTACATTTTAGAAGAGGTTGTCTTGATGACATGTTTTGTGATAGGACATGGGTAATCATGTTCTTCATCGAAGGCTTTTCACTTAGATCTAAGTTGCTGAGATGCTTGAAAGGATACTGAAAGTACAGTTTGTCCCAAGCGACCAACGCATGCGCTTTGGTTTAATTTCGTAAACTTTTGCTACTGAAATAGGGCAATGCTTTTTTAATTCATCCATGAAATACTGATCTCTCAATTTTCATATCCAGTTCTTGATCCTCGTCATTTCCAAAAAATCTATCTCATTGTTCTTAAACTTGGTTTGATCATACTTGGTGTGGTTGATGGTGTCTATGATAGAACACAAGTGTGTCTCTTTAGCGATTTATGCGCTTGTGTATTTTTACAAACAAGTAATGTAGATCTAGTTTAATATTTTTTCGTATGATTACTATCGATCCCTCAATCTACACATCCAGTCCTCGACTCTTCTCGTCATTTCTAACTCGTTATTCTTATTCTTTTTTTTTTAGCTTACTTGATGTGATCGTTGCCGTCTACGATCAAACACTTGCCTTTCCCAAATCATGCGCTCGTGTGCTTTTACAAACAAGTAATGTAGATCTTATTTAATAGACTAGCTTCTCAAGCTTGTTTTAGAAACCTGATCTATATCTTTTTTGGCCTTTTATGAGCTCCAGTGTATCCGAAAGAGCGACATATTCGAGGTAGAAGTCTGGAGTGGATCTAGATCTAAATCTAATCAGTTTTTATACTTTAACAGTGTACCTATGTGCGCATCTAGATAATGGGTATCAAGGAAGATCTGATACGGCGACGAGATCAAGGAGATAATAGAGGGAATTGGCTGATCACATTACATTTGTTAAATGGTTTGTTTTATACACGCTATAGACATTATGAATACATGTATATAAAGTATCTGGCCAAATTTTGCTAAACGAATTTTAACGTTTTACGTTTGGAACAAATGACCAAAAGCGCTGTGCATCGCAATAATTTTATTTCTTACTGTAAATCAACATTCCTTAGACCAAGGAAATGTTTTATTTATGAAAGAAATATCAAACAATTTTATTTGAACAATAACACTTGTATGTAGGCCTAGTGAGTATAGCAAAATTTCATCAGAAATGTAAATAGTAATATTGAGGGAGAGACACTATATAAAACGCATACACTCTTCACACACATGTACTCACCGCATGTACGATGGTTTACACCGACCCAATCAGTAAGACAAAATTGCGGTTGTACCTTCTTTTCCATGAAAAATACCTATTTTTTTTGCACTGTGAGTTATGGGGCTTTTTCAAGTAGGCAGGCGTGGGACTATATTTATGTCACAAGGGCTTAGTTTCTAAAGGGTTTAGGAAACTGTATTTTTGAAAGAAAAAAAAAGGAATAAACTTGAACGGTAGCTCCCTCTGGTGGTTAGCTTCAGAAAATCCTGAATTTAAACACCAACTACTTAATCTATTATCCATTTCATGTGCAGATTATATTATAATAATAATTATTATTATAATTATAATAATGATAATGATAATAACAATAATAATGATAAGCTAAGTTACATTGTTAAGCTTCTATTTAAAAATTTGTTTTTCAACTAAAAAAAGCTGTATATGATGCTAAATTCCTACTTCATTTGACACGTGTAGTTATAAGCCATAAATGGTCTGATATATTCTCAAGAAATTCCAAAAATTTGTTTGTATGGAGAGTAAGGTTAACACAATGTGCAAAAGAATATCAGAATTTAGGAAAGTTGGACCATAAGGTCCAATTCTGTAAATACTTTTTATAAGTTTGTAACTAAAAAGGTGTGGCAAAATAATTTATTAATAAACTATATTTTAAACTATTCATCATTTGGTGAACTCAATGCAAATACGCCTCTTGTTATAATTTTCCAATATTTTTTCCTCTCATCAGATAAACTGAACAGTACAGCTTTTGCTCCAGTGAAAATGGATTTCACTGGCAACATTAAGGTAATTAGTATAAACTATAATATAATTCATGTGTACAGAACCTTTGTTTTCCTTTGTGTGTGTTTGTGATAAAGAAGTAGGGTATTTTATCAATTAAGTGTTAAATTTTTTGCAATGTTGATATTATAACATCTGCTTGGGAAACTGCTATTTTGCACTATTTTAAATGGTATGTCCATATGGAATAAATGTAATACTTAGGTAACGCGTCCTGAAAAGGTTAATGTATGACATGTTGTTAATTATTTTTTGTGCTCTCATATACCAGAAAGTGGAACAGAAGCAAGAGAGCAACCCCGAGCTTCGAACTCTGCAGGCGATGATTCTCAGCGAGGTGGAGGCGAGCACCCACAGGCTCTCCAGTTCTGCAACCTCTGCCGTGCTCTGGCTGAAAAGGTAAGGTAACTTCACACGGACGGTCCTAGAGGATGTGTTAAAGGAGCTACAGTGGAATCCGTTTTGATAAATCCTGTTGAATATGAACTATACCTTTATACAAACTTTGAAAGTGATTTATTCCCTTTTTTTTTTTTCACTTCACAGTGACTGTTTAATATAAACTTGGGATAAAATAAACTTTTACATTTTTCCGAAAGAGATTTATCTGAAGCATATTCAAATGTTGTTACTTACCTCTTACATATTTAATCTAACACCTATAGGTTAATTAATTTACATTTCCTAAGTTTATCAACTAATCTTCAATGTTTTTGGTCAAAGATAGCAGAGCTCTCCTTTAGCTTAGTGTCCTCTAGGTTCTCAAGGAGGGTTTCAATATGGTGATGAGACACAAGAGCGAGATAACTGGGACTTGGCTAGTCACATTATATTGTCACTGATAGAATCAGTAAGCAAAGAGCAAAACGGTCATTGGGGTTGTACTGAAACCAATTTGGTTAGAACCTGTGCGTTCTTAACTTAGGCCACTTTGTCCTCTGTATAAGGGTGCTAGTCTTTTAGCTCTTATGTATTTTACATTTTACCTTGCAGTCATATTTTCTTCATTTACAACTTAGGTTTCTCAGATAATTTTCTATAGAGAAACACCTTTCAAACTGAGGATCATATCGGTAGTGATAATATGGGGCTCAACCCTAACACCAGATAAGACAGCCTAGTACACATGTATTAACTAGTGTTTCTCTTCATCCTGAGCTATCTAGGGCCTTAAAACATTAAAAATAATATTGGTGTAAAACTAGAACAAGTATTATGGAATAAACAGGAATTGCTGTTAACAATTGTTTTTATATAGATTGTTGACACTGCATTTTATTTATTTATTTTTGTTTATAGTCACATTGACGAAAACAATTGAACTAAGTTTGCACATTTATGCGTGTGTTGGTTAGCACATTTTTCTTTCTGCATGAATATTTTAAAATAGTAGTAAAGGGTTGAGAAGTATGGAGGGTCATTGTAGCCAATGCACAGCAAACATTTCAATTTGTGGATGGAGGGTTTCAGTAATAATTTTGTTTCTTTCACCTTTCTCTAGGAGCTTGGAATTCATCAGAGAGTTTTTACGGGAGTGCAACTCTGGCAGTGAAGAGATGTCGGTGTGTGCCAGCAACGCTTACGGGCGGACACTGAAAAACTACCATGGCTGGGTGGTCAGGGGGGTGTTTACAGTAAGTCCTTACACAACAGAATGAGATTTTTTAAATAGTTTAAATAGTTACTGTATATGACAGAAAATTAAAGAAAATAGTTACTATATATGACAGAAAATTAAAGAAAATAGTTACTATATATGACAGAAAATTAAAGAAAATAGTTACTATATATGACAGAAAATTAAAGAAAAATAAATACTTTGACTAGGTGAATGTAACCTCGGTCTAAAGAAGGACCCTATAAGGAAACTAGAGGCATGAGCAAAATATTTCGGACCTGGAAGGTCATTATAATCACTGCTACAAATCTTGTCAATTAAGTTTGTGAGCAGATAGCTCTATGCCTGTAAATCTCCCACCCTTATCTGACTGCTCACCAAGGGTGGGCGGGCACTATCTTTGATAAAAAATCGTAGGATTTATACCCATTTTTAACCTAAATGATACATGGAGTGCTATTTTCTGTTTTTTAAGGAGATTTTCCTAAAGTCAATCAAATGTGCAGAAAAAAATACATACATTAATACCTCTGAAATCAAACTTTGAAATAACTGATTTCAGGACAAAATTTCAATTTCAAAGCACCTTATTAAATCTGTAATAGCATTGAAAGGTTACTGTAAAACCACAAGAATTTGTTCAAGTATGGTATTGTCTCATTATTTCCATGTGATATCAAACATGTCCCAAAAGATAAGATCGGTGGTTGCTAATAAACTATATTCTTGTAGTTATCTCCCGTCCCAAGTAGTGAAACTGAATTAGAAGTAAACTAGACATATCTTCGGAGCTGACAACAATTCAAAAGACTTCTATATAAAATTTCACTGCTTGTAGTGACTCAAAACACACACAGTGTCTCAGCCAAGATGTTGATCTATACAAAAGTGACAGTGACATGTCATGAGCCTTTTATGAAGTAGATGGCAAAGAAGAAAATGTATACTTGTTAAGTAGTTAGCTGTATTAGAAAATGAGATATAAGATATTTCAGTACACCCACTACTAATTTTCGTAGCATATTCCAAGGGAGCCGCAGTCTGCAGTTTTGGGACATATTATGTGTAGGTTGGCAGGTGAAATGGTGAAAAGTATGATATGATAAAAGTATCAATTTTACAAATCCAATAGCACACGTACAACAAAATAGAACACTACATGTAATCAAGATAATATGAGTAGAAGACAGACCACTTTGATGTTGTTGAAACGTAGACATTGTCCTTATTTACTTAGCAAAAGGGTAACTGTGAAGATAGTTCATTAAAAATCATGAAAAATTGACGAGAAAGACTTTTAGAAACCCCTTAACCTGAAAAATATTCTTATTGTCATGTTGCTAACATAATAGTCTGTCTGTGAAATTTGAATAATTTCCCTTCTATCTGTACTATAATGAAAACAATCACTTTTAAATTAAATATTTTATAAAAGAAAAAAAAAGTTAAAACAGTTTCTTTTGCTTTTCCGAAAACTACTGATTTTGACATGATGCTTTATATAAGCAACAACATTTGAAGTATGGTTTATGTATACAATTGTCCCTTGCCGTCTTGTCAACAGGTGGCTGTTAAGGCGCTACCCTATCGTGAGACTTTCATGGCTCACATGGCGATCGGGGAAAATGTGGACACCACGTCACGTCACTTTGAGCACACGCTCATGTCAGACGTGGAAACATTTGTGCAGCATCTGGACCGTGTGCTCATCTGCATTCACGAATTCTACATCGCCAACAGTTTGGACAGGAGTGAAACGGTGTGATTCTCGATACATTCACTGGTCGTGTCTGATGGAGGGAGTGGTGAAGGTGAAAAGAAGAGAGATTCTCGTCACCTCAATTGTATAGTGCCATATATTATTTCTAAAGTACTCTAAGTCTTTAGTATTTTAGAAACGAGATAGAACATTATATAACTGAGGTGACGATGTGCTGTCGACGTAGAATGCAATGAACGGAGTGTCTTTTATAATTGTGCGGCAACAAGGGTGAATCAGGCACAAGTCAGACATTTTTGTTACTTTTGAGTTATTTATGGACTGTCAAAATGCACCAGAAGAAACTTTTTAAAGTTGGAAATACAATTTTGCTATCATTTCTAGAACCAGAAATAATCATGAAAATAAAATAGGTCAACGTAGAGTAATATTTCTATGTTCAGAGGGATGTAGCTCAAAATTTTCATAATAGACTTGTGCCTATAATGCCCAAAACCACAATTTTTTTTTTTTTTTTAAATAATTGCATTGTTTAAAATGCATTTTTTAGAATGTGAGATGGAGTATATTGCTGCATATGCGAGTGTCCAGTAAAATGTTTGTATATGATCAAGTGGTTTTGCATACAAAGAAGAAAAAAACATCATTCATGAGAGAGAAATCCTTTGACTTTCTGTGTGGTGGTTGAGGACTGCCAAATATTAAATATTCAAAACTCTCCCTATTATGAACGTTTTCAGATTTTATCAAGAGCCGGAATTTGTTAGATTTTCTTCGATTTTTTTTTTTACCCATGTAATGCAGTTTTTCTTTCCATGCGGATGGATATGAATATTGTTTACAAAACATTTTTTTTTACAGATTTTATAAAATGTAATTGCTTTTGTTGTATTATTTTTATAAACTGTAACCCCTCCTTTTGTATAACATATTTATCAAGCAGAACAAAGAATAAAGATAGTGAATATTGAGCAAAACCCTGTTTTGAGCTAATGATGATAAGGGTAGCCTCTTTTTTAATGCTAGGATGGTAAAACTTCTTCTGGCCTTTACTGTGTTGGAATGATCTTTTGTGTTGGCAAAGATACATGGAATGTTTTGGATATGAATAATTATGTAGAAATCTATATTTATATATGTGTTGTTTTATTTAAGTATGATTTGTATGTGAGATATAAGTATCTATTATTTTTGTAGGCATTCCATGAAGTTTGTTTTGTTGGTCTAATTATTTGCAAAAAATGGATGGACTTAGTTTTTAGACTGTAGGTGACTTTTCAGACAAAATATGATACATGTATGCCAGTTATTATATACATAACGGCTACTATTTAGTCACAAAATGGCATGGATTTTCAGGTAAATACTAAAAATATGACACATGTTACATTTTTTTAACTGTCTCTTTGCTCACTGAAATATAATTTTGTATTTAACTGTAATTGATATAATTAAATACAAAAGTTTAGCAAAGATTCTAAGATATCTGTCTAAATTTGGTCATGGACTCAAGGCTTCATTCTTCATCTCTCACTAGATGTCTCATTCTTCTCTCACTAGGCATCAAGGCTAGAAATACAAGCTGTTGGTATCATGTTGTTTCAAAAGTTGTTCAATAATAGCTTGTGTTTTCTTAAAATGGATAAATATAATAAATTGGTTCAATATTTCTATTAAGAAATATTTTTAAAGACTTTCTGAAGCATCAAAAGCACGGAAAATTAGACTTATAGTCAATTGAGCATAATTTCATTCAGTATTGTCCAGGAACAGTATGTTATATAATGCATTGTATACACTCATTTTAAGCTTTATCTCTCTTAAAGATATATGTCTTTTTTCTTGTTATTTATTATGTTTTCACTTGTTGAAAATCATGTCACTACATATAAATTACTGTAAGAATATTTTTTTTTAGATAAAAAGCATTGTCTTACATTGTGCCCAAACTAATTTATTAAAGTAGGCCCTAGAAGAGTTGAAGTGATTTTTATCTTTAAAAAAAAAAAAAAAAAAAAAAAAAGAGCAAAACCAACACTTCATAAATATAATACAACTAAGAAGCGTCTTAGAGCAAAAGGTCTATATTGATTAGATTCCTAAAAGTGCAGGATCAAATATCCATTTGAAAAAAGATGTAGTTTGTTGATACGTTAGAAATAATGTGAACATTGTTCAGCAGTACTCTTACCATCAAATGATGAAAACTGTTTTTTTTTTTTTTTTTATTTAGAGAATAAAATGAAACAGCAATGCCTTGTTAAGGATATATTTTCAAAGTATTCTAGGTACTCTGTACTTAACAAATGGTTGTGTTTTTGCCAGAAAAGGTGTAAAATGGTATGTTAACAATAATTGTATTATTAATTTAATCATGTTTCTTTGATTGTGTCCAAAAAGAAACATGACTCCTAATTCTTTAAACAGAAACACAGCTTCCTTTTTTTGTGTGCAAACAGGCTTCTTTTCATCAACATTTACATTTTTGGCACCTATATTGATGCACCGTATATGTTTTTGCTTTTGTTGTTATTAATTGTTATTGGTCTTAAGATGAGCACCATCATCTTTTGAAAATGATTTTTCAGTTGATGAAGATTTTTTTTAATCCCTTAGTGACATACAATGACGTAGTACGTCTGATTTTTCATAACAAGATGCCCAGCCCACGAACATTGTACGTCCTCAAATCCGTCTATTTCACCATTCCCCATGATACTTAGACGTATACTTCATGTTTTTGACTGCATAAAAAACACACTGAATGCAATTTAATTTTTAAAATACTGACCGCATAGTTGAATTCAGCGTTGTTGCCACTCTTCAATTTTCAAACAAGGCTTGTCGTAGCGATTTAAAAACTCCCGTCACGAAGGGGTTACGGTTATATCTAGATCTATAATCACTTTTTTTGTTGGTATACTATATTTAATGGCACATTTTTTATTCAACTGAAATAAACTGGTTGTGCTATGAGGGATTTTTTCATTCACAATTTTTTTTGTGATTCATGCTTTTTTGTTTTCTATAAATAACCATTCCTATAGGTTGTTTAGTGTGATCATGTGTTATATCACAGGAAGGACATTTTTCAATGTTGGGCAAAGTAGAATGTAAAAAGTGATTTTTTTTTTCATTCTGGTGCATCTAAGAAAAAATTAATTGTTAGGAGTTGGACCATGACAATTTTTTTTTGTTATATCATAATATAAGAGGAGACAGTGTCACAAAAATGTCAACCTTTGTTTTTTCCTCCATATTATATCGCCCCTCTATAATTGGTGTAAGAAACTCAAGAACCAACAAGGAAACTCGAAAAAGAGCAAAAAATAAATATCAACTATTTCCTCATGTTCAATTCCATGAAAATCAATGGAATGGGAGTCGATTAAAGTTCAGTCATTACTGATTTATGTAGTGAAAGAATCAACTTCATGCTTCTAGTCTGTAAGATTAAAAAAATAATGTGGCCTACTCTTGTACATATGTAGAGGTACAAAATTGGCAGTAGAATGGGAATATTGCAGTGATGTGAAAGAGTTCTGTGATACATGTAGCAAGTTCATAAGTGCTTTTTGGAATCAACCAATGTACATCTCCAATCTAAGTTCTTGCGATGCAGGAAAGAAAAGTAGAAAGCTGAACTACAGATATTTGGAAGTCGTTTCTTTTCTAAACATTCCAAAAAATATGGAAATTGAAAATTTTATACTCATTTCTCGTTAAATCTAGACAGTAATCATATAACATACTCGTTACAATTTTCTTTATGTTTTTGGACAAATGTAATCATTATTACGCCAACTTGAGTGTGTTTGTGTGTATGTAAGGGATAATGGGTAAAGATAGTAATAGATGGAATATAAAAACCTTTTGTCCATTTTTGTGTTAGGTTGAACATTTTCAGATTATGAATTCATTTTTTTATTGATCCATGATTTGAAGTACATCTTGATTTGATTTAGAATGGATTTCTTTTTTTCAAATATTAATCTGTAATAATAATACATTTTTTGTTCAATATTGATTTTGACATTATTTAGACGCATATCAAGCCCTCGAGTGGAACATGAGGTTTTGTTTTGTTTTGTTTTTGTCACTTTTCATACTCGTTCGTCAACAAATCAACCTTTTTTTTTTTTTATACATGTACATGTACTACAGAAAGGGCTGGCGTTGGCACTCGCGCCAACCATTGGGTTCACGCTCAAGATTGAAAGATTGAGTCTTAAAGCAAAAGGAAAAAAAAAAACTACGTTGCCTGTGTATAGTACCATAGAAGAGATGCCATACTAGAACAACGATTCTCTTTCATCGATTAAAGGTGGAAAGAGGCGAGTTGATTTGAGTTGGTTTAAAGTCTAACGTCAGCACTGTGTAGGCTATATTGTGGGCGAGTCCCAAGACTGACTTCTGACAAGTTTTTGTGCTGCCACAAACGATACAGGGTGGGATTAACATTCCCTTAGCTTGATCAACCCATGCAATATTGTGATATTTAGTCACCCCATGGGGCTTGTTTTATATGTTCTTTTAAATGTGTGTGTTTCTTTCCTTCTTTGTTTCTCTATTCGTCTTGCTTTTTTATGTACAATAATTATAAAAACAGAGCTGCATTCATTCAACATGTTTAGAAAATTGCCAACAGTGTAGCATCATCAATATGATAAAAGTTATTTTGCAGTGTGACCAATGCTAGACAGAGATAAACAGTAGTAACAAGAACTTTTTGATGTTTCTGGCCAAATAATTATTAAATATAATAGTTAAATAATAAAATATATCTTTTATTTATTTTTTTATTGTTTCTTTTTTTTACAAAAGGGAAACCTGCAAGGAAATGTAATTTCATATTCTAATTGGGTTTCACCTTGATCAACCTTGGACCTAAACTTCTGTTTTCTTCCTTGCTGTTGTTGTTGTTGCTTTTCTTATGAAATTTTGAATCAGTTAATTGTCTATGGTGAATACACTTTTTTTTTTTAACAGTTGTTGAAGCATTGTGTGGGTTATGTTGCAGGTTATTGTTTAAACATTCTTCAGTACAGAAAATCATGTGATTACGACCAAGATTTCATTCCTCTATTGAATGGTGTTGTAAAGAAAACGTTGCTCATTAAACACAATATCTCACTTGAAGACTCCTGGTTAAATTTTTTTTAACCTCTTTTAAACTTTTCATCGCACGATTTTAGGACTTACCCTCATGTGAGCTCTATTTTAGGGAATTTTTTAAAATGTGTTAGAGGTAAACGCTTTGATCTTTATTATTTTGGAATTAAAGTAGTGCAGATCAATACAAATGGATGCTTAGACAAGATCATATCAATGCGCACAACACGTTTGTGGCGTGATGGGAAGATATTAACCCTTATCTCCTGTCATATTTTTAACCCATGTCTGTACGTCTTGTCATATACGCAGGCCTCCACCTTTTAAATAGTCAAATTGGATATATTTTAGGTTATTTTGCTTGTGCTACAAACATATCCTTTAAGTTGAAAATTTTTTGGGAAAAAATCATCTTTATACGGAGTGCAAGTTTAAAAGTCTAAAAAAAAACAAGACAATGTATGTATTTTAATATAATTTTTGAATAATAAATTATTGTTAATTCAGTTGTCCGATTACGTCCCCTACTGATTAAGTCGTGTCAGTATTATAAGGTAAGAGTCATGGTATCCCCATACCATCTTTTTGTGGCAGCATGTACAGTTATCAGACGTTAGTCTTAGGACCCTTCCACAAATGACAGTACTTACGTTGGACGCTAAGCAACAAACTCCTACACAAAGTTATTTTTACATGATATTATATAAGACAAGAAAATATAACACCTCATTAGTTCATGTTGGACATCTTGTTTGATTACAGCGTAATAGCTATAGGTATTCACAACTTTCACAAACGCTCACTGCCACACACACTTACACATACGCTTACACACATTCACAAATAACTACGCACCCTTCGGAGCTTATAGGATAAAAATTTATTATAAGACCTTAAAACATTTAGTCATAAACTATTCAATAACGTTATGACAAAGAATGATAGAGTAGAGGTGTAGAAAGGGAAAGAGGGAGAGGTGATAGATAAAATATAGATAGGTAGATGGATAGGTAGAGATAGAAAGAAAGGTAGGTAGTTAGATGATAGGCAGATATAATATATAGATGGACAGAGAGAAAGAGATGGATAGTTGGGTAGATGGCTCAGCTCTATCGAAAAATGAAGGGGACGACACTCAAATAAGTTGTGCGAAATAAGAATTTCGCAATGAGCAAAATGGATAGATATAGAATCATACTGTATTGTGGTTTCTAAAATAAAATTGAGTAGGCGACAAGTTGTACAGGTAAAAAAAGAGCGCTGAATAGAGACTAATGACATATTTTCACTTCAGTTATTTCAAAATCGCCTATCTCAATTTTAAAATACTAGTACACCTTTCGTGTTTGAGAAATGAAATAAATCATTTGACATTACATGTGAGGTGACGAAAGGCCGAAATGATAGTCTGTCTTCACTTTGGACCCGACCTCTCCCTGACATTATTGTCCTGCTAGATAGATCTAGACACAGCTATAATGAGAATGCCCATTTTATTACCGACTTGTTTGAACTTTGATCTGCAATCAAGAACATTGTGGGACCGGTCCACTTTATGCAAATGGAAACATTGGTTACAAACGAAGGTCATAGTACACGTAGAGCAGAGAGAGAGAGAGAGAGAGAGAGAGAGAGAGAGGGTGTGAAAGAGATGAACGGAGAGGAGGAGAGAGAGAGAGAGGGAGAGATTAAGAGAGAGGGAGAGGAAGATTGAAAGAGAGAAGTAGAGGCAGACTGACAGACAGAAAAAAGAGATACAGGAAGAAAAAGTAATAACAAGCTAAAATACTTGAAAGATAATTACATGTACAGGTAAATAGATACAGAGAGAGAAGCGCATATAACCAAAACTAACAAGCTTACTTTCTCATTAGACAAAATGACCCTATTTCTATAAATATCTTACGGGCCAAAAAAGGAATAGCGATTTGACGGTCGTCGTCAATTGGTAATTATCTGGTTTACACGCAGTAATAAAAAACCCACACGAGCTCAATACATTTATTAGACGTATATAAATTTATGTGTTGTTACAAATTATAATCACACATGTTGAATACAATCGTGTTATTATGAAGTCATGTATTGTTATATTAATTATTTATACTTTCATAGGTCAGAGTTACCTAACTCTCCACATATCCTCAACTTTTCTCTTGGTCATTTCTGAGCCTCATCTCTTTCCAAGCCCTCTTCGTAATCTTCCAATTAATATTGACAAACACTCAATAAAATACACGTCATCCTCTCCCCTCCATACTGAACTGGCATCCACAGTCTCTCTCTCCCAGCCCATCCCCTCCATCTGCCCCCCCCCCCCCCTTTTAATTTTTGTTTTTTTTCCTTTTGAAAAACAAAAACAAGAACATGGTGACAGAGTAGATGATGAAGAAGAAGAAGAAGAAGAAGAAGAAGAAGAAGAAGAAGAAAAGAAGATGATGAAGGATGATGAAGAAGAAGAAGAAGAAGAAGAAGAAGAAGAAGAAGAAGAAGAAGAAGAAGAAGAAGAAGAAGAAGAAGAAGAAGAAGAAGAAGAAGAAGAAGAAGAAGAAGAAGAAGAAGAAGAAGAAGAAGAAGAAGGAGAAGGAGAAGGAGGAGGAAGAAGAAGAAGAAGAAGAAGAAGGAGAAGGAGAAGGAGAAGAAGAAGAAGAAGAAGAAGAAGAAGAAGAAGAAGAAGAAGAAGAAGAAGAAGAAGAAGAAGAAGAAGAAGAAGAAGAACCAAACAATAATAATAATGAAAGTAACAACAACAACAATATCTACAACCACAACAACCAAAAACGCGCTTTTTAATTTACGTTTTAAATAATGGAATATTCATTTTTTTTTAGATAAGGGTTATTATTCAACTAAACATCCGCGCTGCCCATCCACTCTTTTTGAAATCACTTACATTATAATTTCCGACACACATATACCCCTATCTCCTGCCTGTCTCGTATCGCCGTATGGAACCTCCTAGAGAACCCAGCGGAGGTTAAACATGAAGAATGAGAGTTACAGAGAAAGAGAGAGAGGGAGAGAGAGAGAGAGAGAGAGAGAGAGAGAGAGAGAGAGAGCACTTCACAGAGCTATAGTTACACCCCCCCCCCCACACCCCCCACACGGCTACACCCCCCCCCCCCCCCCCCCCAAGTAAAAAAAACGCCTTCCCACTCCACCACTGCTCTCCAATCTAACTTTACCGATCTCTTGCTAAATATCTCTACAAGGTTATCCACGTCGTTGAACTCCGACCGCATCAATCGAGTAGCGAGCGTGCAATGATCCTTCTGCCCATCGCTAAGTTGTAAAGTAAAACAATTGTGAAACAAAAGCTACGTGGACGCAGTAGTAGTAGTAGTAGTAGTAGTAGTAGTAGTAGTAGTAGTAGTAGTAGTAGTAGTAG
>RQTK01000604.1:88402-101608 GCA_003991915.1 Elysia chlorotica | reverse complement strand
TAGTAGTAGTAGTAGTAGTAGTAGTAGTAGTAGTAGTAGTAGTAGTAGTAGTAGTAGTAGTAGTAGTAGTAGTATCAGCAGTAGTGGTTGTTCTTGTTGCTGTTGATGTAGCAGTTGGTGTGCTGCTGCTGCCACTCCTGATGTTGTCATTTTTGTTCTTGTTGTTGTTGTTGTTTCTTCTGTTGTTGCTTTTGTTGTCGAGAAAAAGGATGGGGTGGTGTCGTTGGGATTGAAAAAAAAAAATAAAAAAAAATAATAGGGGTAAGGTTACTCAAACGACACAATGCATTATGAAAAAGATTACACAACTCTATCCGATTTATAAAGGTACTTAAATTACTTTTAAAAGATTCTGAGATGTTCATGGAAAATTATTATCTGAACCAACTAGCTCCGCCCGTATCCTGCATTTATGAAGGAATACAAAATAGGCCTAATTCATTCTTGGTAATCGAACATAATGGGCTCCATCTACTGTAGTGCATTTGCCTTTTATTTTAATTCCTGCATATGAGAGTTGAAAAAAGATTGCAGCTAGGTCGAAAATGTCCAAGGTTGTTGAATTTTGTATTCATTTGCGTGCGACACACGTGTTCTATGTACGATTACCTCTATAAGTTTTTTTTATGTTTTAAGTTTTTATTGGCTTCATAATACAATGTTAACTTACAAAAATTAGAAAGTTCTTATTGTTTAAAAATAAATAATAATTACATTATAGCCCAAACGTGCGTCTCACAAAGCAGAAAAAAGAAACAAGTTAAATCTGAGAAGCCCCTGGAAAGCATTACCCTTCATCGAATACTGGAAATGGAATTGTTTACGTGTTAAGTTATGGTTGAAAGTAGCAGCTAACGGGCATGTAGAGTCTTGTTTCACTGAGATGTGTAACTTGGCAAGTGGGGCGCTATGTCTGTCGAGAACATTACATTTAACTCTCTAGGCGATCATACAAGGAAACGGTTCCCAATACAAACGTGTCACAATCTTGTTTTTTTGTTTTTCGTACAGAAATTAATATGGTATTATGAGTATCATGTGCTTGTCTCATTATATTGATTTTATTGAAGGCGACTCAATTACTAGGGGAATGGTGCCCTGAGCGATCTTCGAGCTCGAAACCTACTGATTGAAAGCTGGGTAAACTTGCTATTTATTTAGGCCTATATACATTGGCCTACGTATATTCCTTCCCTCATCTTAAACCCCCCCCCCCCCCCCCCCCCCCCCCCCCAAAGAGAATCTCAAAGATTAAATCAAGAAAGATGCGATATTTATACAACTAAACTGATTCGCTATGTAGGATCTAATGCTGTGGCATATGAGGAGACGAAGGCAGGGGAAGACCGTGAAGAAAGTGGGTAGATGACACAAAAGACTGAACTATTTATCTCTCTCTGCCTGTCTGTCTGTCAGTCTGTCTCTCTGTCTGTCTGTTGCCTGCTCTCTCTCTCTCTTTCTCTTTCTCTCTCTTTCTCTCTCTCTCTCAGAGAGAGAGAGAGAGAGGGAGAGAGAGAGAGAGAGGAACAAACACTATCTACTCTGATGAAGAAGAAGAAGAAGAAGAAGAAGAAGAAGAAGAAGAAGAAGAAGAAGAAGAAGAAGAAGAAGAAGAAGAAGAAGAAGAAGAAGACAAAGAAAAAGAAGAAGAAGAAGAAAAAGAAGGAGAAGAAGAAGAAGAAGAAGAAGAAGAAGAAGAAGAAGAAGAACAAGAAGAAGAACAAGAACAAGAACAAGAACAAGAACAAAAAGAAGAAGGAGAAAAAACAAAAACAAGATAAAGAAAAACAAGGAGTTGGAAGAGGAGGATGAGAGGAAAAAGGAGTTAATAAAAGATTCTCACTGTTGCTCAATGAATTGTTCTTAATTTTTATTAATGCAGCTGGTTCGTTTACAAACAATGACCTAGCACTAGCACTAGTAGCACCGGCCAGTTATCTTTGCCCGTGTAATGGCGGCGGCTGTTCGTTCTTCGCGGGCCGCGTCACGTGACCTCGTTGTAGGCCCCTGCATAAAACAAACTCACTCAGTCAGTATAAGGTAACCGGCCGTGACAGGATTCCATAACTCCTCCCCGTATTGTCTCTGTGTGGCAGCATGTAAAAATGTCAGACCTTAGTCTTGGGGCCTGTCCACAATATAGCGTATATGGCGCTAACGCCGGACACTCAACAATGCGTGATTGCGTCATCCGGTATCGTTGCATGGATCGCAAGGTGTGTAAAGTCTAGAGTTGAACGGTTGCATCTTGATGACAGCCTGAGCCCTGAGGCGACGTCTAGTTGTTGTGTGGGTCGTGTCATCAGCCCCTAATGACTTAATCAACGATTGTGTGATCGGTGTGCGTGTGAGTGTGTCACGACGGCTTGAATCGGATTATGATACTGAAATACCGAGGCCTAATGCAAACGTTTAAAGAATTATCGAATGGCAGTAATGTAATCTGGTTAAAGTTCGTATTGGGAGACTTTAATCACTGCACGTTTGCTCCAATATGCCCGCACTTTACACATTACATGACCGTGTCCAACACGACACCAAAGACCCTCGAACTGTGTTATGGCAACAATATTAAGAACTCCTACAAGAGCACAGCTCTACCTTCGTATGGTGAGTCGGATCATCGGATCACAACGTCATCCACCAAACCCCGACTTACAACCCAGCCCTTTGTGACCGGCTGGGACAGGAGTCATGGCATCCCCGCCCTGTCTCGTGTGTGGCAGCACATAAAATTGTCAGACGTTAGTCTTGGGGCCCGTCTACAATATAGCTTATATAGTGCCGATGTTGGGCGTTAAACCAACTCAACAACAACAACAACAACAACAACAACAACAACAACAACAACAACAACAACAACAACAACAACAACATCAACCCAGCCCTCAAGACTAAGAAGCCAACAGTCAAACGTATACGAATATGGACGAAAGGAGGAATTGGACAAATACAAGAATGTTTAGACAGTAGGGCCTACTGATTGGGACATTTTTATAAGTGATTCAAGCAATCTCGATGAAGCAACATACACGATTACATGACTGAAAAGACCACTCTGTCAAAACGCATGATTCTGACTTGCCCCCTAACATCCCATAAACATCTATGAACATCTTGATCTTCTATATAGACTTTCACCTACAGGAAAGCATTGGAAATGTAAGCAGTTAACCCGATTTGACCATGATTCAAAGGAAAACCAATAGCACCTTTTGTGGAAGCAAGTGGTCTAATTTTGGTGGTGGCGCTTGCCTCTCGAATGACTGGTTGGTGTCGTAAATAAAAGATGTGATTGGCTCTCTTTGCACTTCATGAATGATGCCATTATTTTCCATTTCTATTAAGACCTTATTATATTCTTGTTACTAGAACAGGATCTTTGTCAAATTTCTTTGAAAGATTCTCACATCTTTTCATAGCATTTCCTTTATTGCTTATCAAGAAATCACGCCGACCATCTTTCCAGGGTAAGTGCACTACATAATGTCCGTAAAAAACTGGACTGTTTTGTCGAAATTGTCCATAATTTTATTTCCATTCATATTTTCATTTTTTATCAACTTCTTGTAGGAAAATTTCAATTGTTTCTAAGTCACAAATCTTTGGACACAAGCTGTCATGAACATCCATGCACAACACGTGATGATCAACCCTTTGAGGAGTTACTTTACCCAAGAACCTGATAAAATCTAACCGACTTTGGTTTTCTGAGCACTGAGATGTTAATGTTCTAAAACTTAGTAAAAGCAAAGTCACATTTTGGTTTCATCAATTTCCGAAAATAATCGAGTCCTATGAGAACATTGATTTCGATCTGATCGTAGAGAAAGTAGAAACTGTATCAGAGTATAAAATATCCAGGCTTTACGTTAATTAATAAATTTAATTTACATGAGCATGTGGTATCTTTACGCAAAAAGTTACACCAAAAAATGTATTTCCTGAGAAAGCTGCTGGAGTGTGACGTAAAAAGCCGGAGACACAAAAAACCTATACTATTTTTGGCAAGATTGGACAAATGATCAATTGTGAGTTGAAAAATGTAGAAATTATCCATTCTAAAGGTCTTCGCAGAAGTCAATTTTGAGTGACGCCAAACACTCACAATACCACGAAGCAATACAAAATAATGTTCAACCTCCATCAAGAAAGGAGTGGTACATACAGGAACTGTTCTGTTCCAACCTCTGTTAGGTTATCCAGAACTTTATCTGTCATGTTATGTGTACAATTCAATAACCTTTTCTATACATTAATAAAACTGTGAAACTAATGAAGGTTTTTTTTTTTTTTTTTTTTTTTTTGGGGGGGGGGGAGCTTACACATACACACAGAGAAAAACATAAGAGAGAGACAAAGAGAGAGAGAGAGAGAGAGAGAGAGAGAGAGAGAGAGAGAGAGAGAGAGAGAGAGAGAGAGAGAGAGAGAGAGAGAGAGAGAGAGAGAGAGAGAAAGAGCGAGAGGGGGTGGTGGTGGAAGAGGTGTCAATGTCATACTGATCGCAAACGACACAGAGAGAGAGAGAGAGAGAGAGAGAGAGAGAGAGAGAGAGAGAGAGAGAGAGAGAAAGAGAAAGAAAGAGAAAGAGAGAAAGAGAAAGTAGGTTAGATATTCTCATAACAACTAATGTCGTACTGTTTGCTCAATGTAGGCCCACTGTTAGTTGAGATCTTCACTGCAGCTTATCATCTTATTCATCTTATGGAAGCCTTACTTTCAAATACGAGGGTCTTATAGCACTGCTGCATAAACCAGCTGAAATGATTATGAGCTTTGCTGAATACCTGCAGTTATCAACATATGAATGAACAATGGAGTACATGTACAACCTTTTAAATCGTGATTACTTTAAAAAAAAGTATAAACTTTAACAAAACTTGACCAATGAATGTCTGGTCTATGTCAACTGGTGCATACAAAATCCGAGGGGTTTCTGTTTTATGTCAACTGATGCATACAAAGAACCCGAGGGATATCTGCTCTATGCCAAATGGTGTATAAGCCCCACAGGGATTTCTAATCTAGCCTATATCAACTGGTGTATAAAGAAGCAAATGTGCCCCAGTTTGAACTTTAATAGACATGTAGAAAAGCTGTTTTACATACAAGCTGGTAGGTATATCTTAAGAAATAGATTTGTAACAACTATTATAGAGATTCATATTCTATCAGGTGAAATATTCCACAAAATAGAGGATACAAACTATAAATAGACGAACTTAAAATTTTATTAATTACAAACACTGCGCATTGTCACTGAGGATGCTTAACCGTCTCTGAGACTACTTTCTAACAGTATGAAAGGACGATCTTCTGCACCCATGTCCATTTAAGCACGATGGGTTGTTTAATATAGAAGATCATCGAAAAGAAAATGATATTAACAAAAAGTTGACATGAGATCCAAAATGTTCATAGTTATCTTTCTTTTTCAGAACCGAATGTTTTGAAACTCAATATGCAGCTTCCATTATTTTCTATCCGAAATCGAAAGTAAAAGATAGGCGGAAGCAAAAACACCGCGACTGCTTTCAAGTTTCATCTCCAAAATGAATAATTACGATTCTAAGATTATTTTGTAATCTTACCATTGAACTAAACACGAATGTGTCTTTACCCTTACACATGTACATGGATAAATAGTTCACTGTCAATAAATGGGATCTGAATTTAGATCTAGATTGTTCTAGATGAGCACTGGACAGCTTTCAAAATGTAACCGCCTGTGAGACGAGGCCCCACATATCAACAAGATGAAACCAAGACGGAAACGAAAATACGTCTTATTTCTAGAGGAAATTGTTAGTAATCTGTAATCTAGAATATAAGAGGGGCAGAAGAGTTCAGGTCTAACCATAGATATTGATTCTTTTACGGTTTGGGCAAATCCTCAGAGCTTCTTGGGAGTGCCTCTAGATTTTGATTATGCAGCATAATTATACACAATGTGACAATATAACTAGGCCAATTTTGCTGTCCACATTTTGTTATAAATGGGCACTTTTTATGGTTTCACGGCTGTTTGATCCAATGCTCAGGGCGTAATTTAGTTTGGGCACCGCTGAAACTCTCTCCATACTTAGGAGACGAGTCAGTAGCTAGCGCGGCTGGCAGACGGTGACAGATCAGGGCAGCGTTATCAGGGAGTGTGCTTGTGCACCACTGGCACAGCCTTGTGTGAACATTAACAAATATCCAAGGCACCTTATTTCATATATTTTGATCATTAAAAGTTGTTAACACGACTAAAATAATGTTTTGTTTTGAGCACATACTGATACAAACACTTGTTTGCGGAAAGTCTAAATTTAGCCACAGGAGGTGGCGAGGTGAACTAGGCCAAAGTTCACACGGCCGTGGCGAGGCAGGCCAGGCGAAACTAAATGAGTGCCGGCAAACAGCCGTGGCCAATAAAACTATTCAATTGTCAAGTCGTGCAGCGAAAGAGAGCAAAACTCTCTCCTAGTTTAACATTGAATTTTTGTAGATCTCAAGATTTCAAAGTGTTTATTAAAATTATATAAAGTGACACAGACAAGTTTCTTCAGACATTTGTCTAAAGTATTAATCTCTTCATGACCTATATGACGCACTAGATATGGTATAAATTATTTCTCTAAGCAGAAAGTGTCAAGATGCTGCTGTGCCGTACTAGATATGTCCCACCTGCCGCAAATAGCAAAATACCAGTATGACACACTAGGTACAGCATAATTTCTCTTTGTCATACCAAGCAAAAAGTGAGAGCAAAAGTAAAAGCTGATTTGAATTCAGCAATACATTTCTATACGAGTAGCTTTCTGTTGAAGGAGAACTGTAGTGAAATTCCAGTGAAAGTCAAAAGCACTTTTAAAACAAGTGTCACGAAGGGGTTAATGTGAAAATGCATTTATTTGGTAACATGTCATCTCTTTAAAAAATTATTAAATTTTAACCCTTTTTTATCATAATATTATCACATGTTTTGTGTATCTTTTATCTACATAAAAAAAAATGTTTGACAATATCATTGTAACAAGTGCGAGATACTAATTTGGACTACATAATTTTTGTAAAAAGTAGGTTTCTTTCTTCTTTTTCTTGACCAGCAGCAAGACAATGAAGTGATCAAGGAGTCCAGCCAGGTTGTGAGCCATGCAAGGGGTCACTAAAAAGGGGAAGGGATTCCCCAACCTGCCCTACTCAGCTGTTATAATAGGTAAGCGAGTGATATTCTGTGACGTGGATTCAAGTAAAATATCGTGAGGGTGGTGAAAGTCAACAAATTGGACCTTTCAGCAAGAGCATTCCAAAACACTTCATTAGATATAAAAAACAAAAAACAAAAACCAAAGCATGTTTAAAAGAGTTGATATTTAACGTTAGATTTAACATTTTAACTGTAAGTTCACTTGTAAAGGGTGGACAGTCATTCTGCTGAAGTTGAATGTACTGAATCAGTGTATATATATATATATTATTCCACTTTGTTGTCGGAACCAAAGTAATAGCTTCATTTTGCAATAGATCTAAAATTGTATTTTTCTGTCTTGTTCTACTTTATGTTCTACTTTAAGGACTTGAATAGGCCCCACCGGCTAGCATTACTGAATCCTCTTGAGTGATGAGCTAACGAACCTGAATTAAAGTTTATCTCTTCCTACTCTGTTCCATTACTTTGAAGAATTCACATTCTTAATTTTTTTTGTTTTTTTGTTGTTTACTTAAAAAGAAATTGAAAAACAGGTTTCCTCAACAACAAAAAATTGCAAACAGCGACAAACATACCAGCAATCTAAAAAAGTTTTTTATTTGCATTTTCGTCCTCAGACAGTACATACTCACGCCTCCTGTTTGCCGCGCGACAATGTTTTTCTTACCATACTGAGAGCAATAGGGCCGGATATTTGCGACAGCTGCAGCAGCTGTGGACTCCGACATCTAACCCCAATCCAGTGCTGCCATGCCTGTGCGTGCGAACAGCCTTCGACCTTTTCCTGCAGATCAAAAATTTCCCAGAGGGTTCAGAGGTCATCATGACAGCTATTAATATTCGGGTGAGTGGGTTGACTAGTTTCAGGTGATGTGTGACACAACCAGGATGAAAAGCGCACATGTCACTAAAATAAGTTTTGAACTAGAGCCATCTTCACAAAGAAAACTTTTTTATATTGACCTTTCAAATTCAAATGACTGGAATTTGGAAAAAGATTTTCTTTGATTCTGAAAATATTTTAACTTTTCCTGCCTCTGAAAGTGAATTTGTATCTCTTTAAGAAAATGAATACCCAAAAAGTGACTGAAAACGAAAAATATACCTTTTTTCCATTTATAGATCTACCTAAAACCTACATCTAAACTTGGAATGGGAATTAGGGCGTACAAAGTTTAACTGCCTTAGGTTATTCATTTTCTTGTTGCCTCTGAAAAAAGACATTTTCATATATTGTACATGATAATCCATCACACAAATTTTTTTTTTTTCCTTTTTAAAAAAAATTGTTTTGTTTTATTGAAATCAAAACAGGATCTTATGTTTTAATGTTTTTGTTTAAGACTATAAATTAGTTATTGTCCATGTGAAGCTTCACTTTAAAACCTTTTCATATCGACTGGTTTGCTGTTTATATTGTCTCTTGTATATTAAAAAAAAAAAAACTGTTGATAAAAGCTTTGGTTGACACACAATAAAGAAAAGTTCTGTCTGGATCTCTTTGCTAATGGCTGCAGATTCAAATGTTTTCTGAACATCTCTCTTTAATAAAATGTGTCATGCACAATCTCTTGATTGTTAATTTGTACTTGTTTCTTGATGTAAAAATGTTACAATGGAACCCGCTGAGGTAAATTTCTTAGAAACAAAGTAAAATTTTATTTTATTTCAAGTTTATACTAAGCAGTCACCATGATGTTAAAAAAGAGAACTGCTGTCTTAGTCGTATTTTATATAAATTCATAGTTATTGTTGAACAGGGTTTTTAGCTGAAGCGGATTCCACTGTAATCTATAAGATCCACATACATGGACATAATTTCTTAATTACAATATTATTTCATTCTTGTGATCATTTTTAACATAATGCACAGGTGATTTGATACATGAAGTTATACTTGGTGCTTGATGTAGAAAATATTTAACCTAGAACGTTCTTATCCATGGACAGGACATGTCTCTGCTGGTACAGCACCACAAGTTGCGGGTGGTGCCCGTGGATATGGATATCGATACGCTGGATCCAGACATGGCGCTGATGGAGCGCCTGGTCACGCAGCGCACGGTGGCCATCCTCGTGGCGCATCTCTACGGACGGGTGATCAACATGGAGCCAGTGCTGGCCCTGGCTCAGAAACACAACCTGGTTGTCATCGAGGACTGCGCGGAGTGCTTCTCAGGGTTTTCCCACGTGGGGGATCCCCGCTCGGACATCACGCTCTTCAGCTTCGGGATCATCAAGTTTTCCACGTCGTTCGGCGGAGGAGTCGCCAAAGTGCGAGATAAGAAGGTCTACGAGAAAATGCTGGCGAGGCATAAACAATACCCCGTGCAGTCGTGTAGTATGTACTTAAAGAAAATCCTCAAATACATTCCGCTGTACAGCATCCTGCACGTGTGGCCGTTTCCCACCATGGTGCAGAAGTCGCGCGAGATGGGCGTGGACTGGAAGGACACCTTTGTGTCGTTTCTCCGCGGGTTCCCCAGCAACATGATCCAGAACATCCGGTACCAGCCCAGCTCGGCGCTGCTCTCCGTCATGGCCAGAGTTCAGGCGGACTTTGACCCTGCCGACCTGGCCGTGCAGCGGATCAAGTGTGAGTACTTCCTGTCCAACCTCCCGCCCAGCCTGAAGGTCGTGGGGACGAAGTCGCAGGTGAACCACTTCTGGCTGTTTCCGGTAGTTGTGGTGAGTTTTTCAGCCTGCAAGCTCTAACACTAAGTATTAGAGGAAATTTCTTTTTTGACTTTGCAGTCTTTCCTTGTAATTTATTTAAAAATTCAAGTCACCTTTATGTAATTTTATATCATAATATTAATTATCAGAAAATTTAGTATGATTTTTATTTATTTTTGTATATATATATATATTTATATCTTAGGTAAAAATTAGACAATAGGAAAAGAAATAAGTAAGAGATTTTGATGAAGGATATCTTAGTGGCACAGGAAAGGATGGAAGAGAAAGGCAACTTAAAATTTTGTCTCTCTCTCTCTCTTTTTTTTTTTTTATTTTTTTTTTTTTAGGAAAATCTGATATTGTATATTGACAGAAAAGGTGTGTGTTCTGATCATCTAGTTATTTATGATGTATTAAATAAGTTTCAACATATTTCAAAATGTTATCAGCAAATTAGCATTTTTTGTTACAACTAAAATGAAATCAAAAGACACAATTTAAAAAAATTACTAAAGAATGGGCAGAATTTTAAAATCACCTTTACCCAATCACCCAACTCTTGCATTACATGGTTGTTTGAGTATGTTATATCATTTAGTTAAAAGCTTCAACGGATGAGTTTCTGCTTGTTAATATTGGTTCATAACAACTAAGGATGCGTTTAGCCGTGTCATGAGAAGGCACTTTTAGAAGATTATTTTTCAACACCTTCAAAAAATGGTTGGAAAGAATACGCATGTACACATTTCTTCACCAAAACATTAATGGGAAATCTCAGATAAACCTGCGAAGAAAGTGTCCCTCGAACCGAATGGCAATTCTATTGTGTTTCTTCAAGCTTTTTAATTTGTCCATCACAGCAAAGTGGAATTTAAGGGTTCCTCACACTTTCTGTGCATATACATCTTCTCTTCCTGTAAGTGGAGACGTCATTCTGTTTGCTTTGGATCGAAGATTAAGGCACTGCATTTATGGGAACATACATAATGTCAGCTTTTTAGCCTTTCTTTGGAATTTCTTGTTTTGATTTTTCAGGCACTTTATTTTCTCTTTCAACTTTTCATTTTCCTGCTTCAGGTTTTTCCTATTACATTCTGACTAATTGATGGCGTGCGTCTTTTGTCTTGGAACAGTCACATGTCAGTGGTGTCAGAAGTATGTGACGGGTCAACCTCTGCTTCCCACTTTTGAGTTCTGCTTCTGTATAGGATTGTCCTTGATAACCTGAGAGACACTAAGATATTTAGTTAAAATAAGAAAGAGCTTTGTCTTCTCTGACAAAAGATAACTTTAATTGTGCTGAACTATATATTGTTTGCTTCCAAAATGATTCTTGGGAAACTGAAAGGGGAGGTAAAACTAAGGGAATCACCCATATGTACACAATGTTAAATGTAATAGATGACCTGAAGCAATCGACCATATTATCCTTTGTTGCTGTATCACAAAACATGAGGCAAGACATAGTACAGGATAACATCTGGATTCAATAAAGCTGAAACAATTGATATATTAAAATACCCTTTTTTTAGTTTTTTGTCTGTGGGTTTCAAGTTTGTGTCTGCTTTATTGTATAACATACATTTTCAGTTACCAGCGCGTGTTGATCAATCTTTGAACCTCAAATACATTTATTTGTAGAGTTTCTAGAGCTGTGATTTAGCCATTCTATATAATGGAATTGGCTGGCTAGACATGGAGGTTTAGCCATACAATACATCATTCTACTACCAGGGGACATTGAGATAAAACTAATCTTAATGTCTCGTTGCTTCCCCCAGGAAAAGCCTGACCTGTTCATCGCATGTCTGGCCGCAATGGGAGTTGACGCTTACCGCGGTGCCACACAGCTTAACTACATCGAGCCTGACGGACCGAATGTTCCGCTGGGGCCTCCCCTGCCAGGACAGGTACTGTGGGTTATCTAGCTGCTTAAGTAAACAAAGAAGCAGTGATTTTGGTGGCTTTAAAAAAAATATCTTTTGAACCAACAAGGATTGAATCACATTTTTGCATATTTTAAAGCTCCAGCCTTTTTTCTTTCAAATAAAATGTCAGCACTCACCGCTTATATGAACTCGATGTGATTCCATTGAGTTAAAATAAAGTAATCTGCTTTATATATGATATTTCGACGTAAAGGATCCCCCAGGGGAACCTAGGATACGTTAAACCCAAAGAGAGGGAGAGAATTCTCTCCCTCCCTCTATAGAGAACTAATTATGATATTATGTACAAGAACTTTATTGTAATTTGTATGACTGTCATCAATTTGTTTCATAATTTGAAAGAAATATTTATGTTAAAAAACAACAAACAACAAAACATTGTTTTTGTAGGCTCTATTAATGAATATAATTTTTTTACATGTTTCACAGTCGATACAGTTATAGTGGTAAACTTTTTGGGATTACTGTTTACTATGTCATCAATTCAGATACTGAATCATACAGTGGAAACCTCATAAAATGAAGTCGGATAATGCGAATTTCTTATAAAACGAATTTAGCAACTGACTAGATTCATTTCTTTCTATTTAGTTATATTATAAACAGACTGAAAATTCAAAGTCTATCTGGTTTGGTTCTCTTAATTCAAAGCTGACACCACCAATGGGCATTCTAAAGTACTATCTATCGGAAGTCAGTGCTAATTACACAAGATATACCTTCAAAAGAAATAGGGTTCCTAAAAGGTTGCTAATGAAAGAAAACAGCAGGAAACTATTACACATACATGTTTTTAAACAATATAAGTAGCTGTTAACATTTTAACACTTATTGTGGTTTATCTATGCCCTCTTCTGTAATTCGAATCTTCTTTATTCAAAGTACAGATCCAGTCCCAAGCAATTCAAATTATGAGGTTTCCATTATACTTAATCTGGTTTTCTTCCTTTGAGGCATTTGATGGTACATGTATTCACTTTCATGAACATCATCTGTTTTTTTGTTTTTTTTTACCGCTATTTCCATATTCCTGCATTCTCATATTCTTGTGTTTTTTCAATTCGTTTTTGTTTTTATAATGGGTATCAGTGACTCTAATGGATTTAAAAAATATTTAGAGCTACACCTGTAGATTTCAGGGAACACATTCAACCTATTCTTCTTGCATTATTCACTTTCAATTTTAAAAACTGCTTTTACAAAAGCTATTGACTTCAGTTTCCACCATTTCTATTTAATAATGATGATGATGATTATAATAGTAATAATAATAATAATAATAATAATAATATAATAATAATAATAATAATAATAATAATAATAATAATGATAATGATAATGATAATGATAATGATAATAATAATAATAATAATAATAATAATA
>RQTK01000604.1:56163-88391 GCA_003991915.1 Elysia chlorotica | reverse complement strand
ATAATAATAATAATAATAATAATAATAATAATAATAATAATAATAATAATAAAGTTCATTTATATAGCACTTTACAATATAAAAAATACATCTCTAAAGTTCACTCAAACAGGCAATTGTACCACTCTCGAATAACACAGCGATACTTTTATTTAAGCTAATAAACATTTGTAAACATTCAGCCATGATATATATTTAAACCTTAAATCCATACTATTTCTCAAATTTCCCAGGAATCATTACAGCCCCTGACTCCAGAGGAGCGGTACCCGTACCGATGCCGAGAGCTGATCAGCCGAGTGGTGTACATGCCTGTGAACAAGTACGTCCCCTTCTACATGCTGGAGCAGATGGCGCGGGTCTGTCGCATCGTCATGCTCAGCCTGGACGGCATCAGGCTGCACGGCTCCGACACGATGGCCATAGAGACCTGCAAGACCATCAAGTCACGGTTATGATGAATGGCCAGACCCTTAGCTCCGCATGTTAATCTCTGATTTGTTTGATTTTTCCACTACTGGTTAGGAAGGTGACAGGGTGACAGTTTAATATGACCAGCTAAGACAGGATTCAAGGCTCCACTCTCTCTCTCGTATGTCAGATGGTAGTCTTGGGGCTTGTCCACAAAATATCCTATTTACTGCTAATCTTGGATGTGAAGCAAACAACTTAACTTATCCATATCTCAAAGACATGCAAGACGGCCAAGTTACAGTTATGATGAACAACCACTGCCTTTGCTTGTTACCATGGCACTTTTTTGGGGCTTCGGTGACACTGCATAACAAAATATTTTAGATTTGGTCGGAGGAGAACAAGGGTATGGATAAATGTACGTTTTAAACATTAAGGAAGGTCTCTTTTGCAATAGTTAGGTCGCTTGTGATTTAGGAATATATAAATATTGTCTGACATCAATGGCAAAACGATTGAAACTTTGTTTTTAAATGCAGGTCACCTGTTTTCGGTATGATGTCATCATTTCATCAAATAAACTGTAAGTGAATTGAAGCATTCACTGATAACACTAGTCAGCTTGAGTTAGAGAATTTATTTTTTTAAGTTTAAGCCTCTTGGTTCCCTGTAGAACATAGAGCCACAGCGACTCGCCTCCACAGGACTCTGTTCTGGCTGGTCCTCTTCATCTCGGCCCATGTGGTACAGGCAGCTTTCATCTCAGCATCTGTGCTTCACTGCCAAGTCTGCTTCAGGCGATCGACCTTTCGTTTTCCTTGGGGATTCCTCTTCATGGCTTGCTTTGTGATGTGGGCTACAGGCTTTCAAAGTGTCGTGCTTGATTCAGCGAACAGATTTCTAAATGTTCCAATAAATGCAGTGTTCTGTTTCTTGCAAGTCACCTTCAACAATGTTGAAATTAGTTATCATTTAAGATTTTTGTGTGTGTAAATGCTTAAGATTGATATTTTGTGATTTTACAGATCTGCCTACTAGTACCGATCTGATCCGTACATACTGATTTTTGTTGTCACTCCCATTTCGATTTCCACATAAATTTACTGGTTTTTCAAACTAAGAAGATATACAGCAGCAGCGCAATCGCTGATGATTTTTTTTTAATGTCTGCCCCTGTTTGCCGCTCATCAAGAGACCCAAGACTAGCGCGTTTCTGCGGCTGCAAAAAGCTCATGATCCGCACCTAGCCTATTACATCTAAGTCGAGTCGCATTTTGTCATATAAGAAAATTTATGAATGATTTATTTATTTTATTGATATGGAATATTTTTTTTCTATACTTGTTATACAGTGTTATCGAGATTGGGTTAGTCAACAACTTCATCGATACCAATCAATCCCAACTCGTTTTTTTCTCTTGTGTTCATTCGTCTGAATCACACCAATCTTTCTATCTCGACTTTCAGTTCTAGTCATTGACACTGGCAGTCATTTCCAAGCAAGTAATGATCCTGATTTGCATTATCATGAACTCATGTGTTTACAACCAAATCACGTAGATATAGTTAATCGTTTATTAACCTCTTTTACCGTCTTAACATCCAGCCCTTGACCTTTGTACTTATTTACAACTCCTTCAAGTACACAAATATTCCGTAAGGGGAACAAGAAATGAAAATCTAGTTTATCTTTTAGTCTTCCTATTAATATTGATCTTTCAATCTTCACATCCAGTCCTCGTGGCCTGACGTTATTTCCCACTAATCACTCTGATTGTTCTTAAAGTTTATTAGCCTATACCTAACTGGATGTGGTTGTTGGTGTCTACGGTCTAACTTTATTTTGAGAAACATGCACCCGTGTACGTCTGCAACCACGAAAATTAATGCAGATATAATTCAGACTAGCATCCTAACCTTGATATAGAAATCTGGTTCTACTAAAGGTATTTAACGTTAGGAAATTCACTATATCCAAACGACCAGCACATTTTGAGATGGAACTCTGGATCAAAACTAGATTGAATCTAGATTTATATGTTACCAGTGCACTGATGTGCACTATCTAGAAAATGTGTTCCAAGGAAGATCCTATACGCCGATGGGATTACAAAGCGTGATTGCCGGGACTTGGCCGATCACATTGTACACAAGGCTGAGTCTGTACGTGATAAATACATCATGATTGCTAATAGTTTTTCTGATCAAATTTTGCTATACACACTATGAATTGTCGTGCTTCTTTCCAAAGAAATGACAAAAACTCTCGGACCTTTACTTTTGGACTCTCTCTCTCTCTCTCTCTCTCTCTCTCTCTCTCTCTCTCTCTCTCTCTCTCTCTCTCTCTCTCTCTCTCTCTCTCTCTCTCTTCTGCTTCCTCATCTGCTTGAAATCAAAGTATTTAAATTTTAATGTTGAATATACATTCTATTATTTTATTTGCTATACATTACACAGAGACATTATTTTGTCTAAATAGATTTTTGAGAGAAATGTAGTTAGTCAATTTTTCTATTTTGTGTAAGAATTTAAAAGACCTATGGTAACACAAAGTCACTCCCAAGTATTTGTAGAATCGACAATAGGTTTTTGGTTATTTTTTTGTATGTTTTATTTTGTTGTTGTTTTTTTTTATTATACATCTATAGTGTGTATAGACACTCCCTATGCACATGTACTGAGTACATCTATCATGATTAACACTGACCCAACTAGTAGAGAAAATATGTATACCAATTTTTTTGCTATGGGAGCACCTAAATGGGGCTTTTTTAAGTAGGCAGGCCTGCTAATATTAAAATTATTATAAAATTCTTCATATAACATAAAAATATGTGATCCTTAAAAATCAAAATATAGTGGCGAATAAAGTTCAAATGGCTGTGTAATACATTCATACTTCACCACTGGCTGTGTATAATTATTTCAGATGTCTATGAGGACTATATATAAGCATGTTTAGCTTGGCCTTGTTGTGAAAAAAGTTTTCGATCAATAGAAAATCTTTAATGATTAATAGTTTGTCCTGCAGACACTACATATCTTTTTTTTTCATCATTTTTCTTGTTTATTCTTTGGACATACCATGCATGTAACTACGTCAAATCATGTTTCTAACTTTTGGTGCTCTGCTAGACGTGCCTTTCAAAATATTTGAAAAACCTGCCTGTGCTAAAGAAACCAATTAGATCTTACAGCTACATATTGCAATTGTATCCATTGACGGCCTCATTGAGACTTTACCTCTGTGTTTGAACTGTGATAATTTTGTATATGAATTCAAGAACAAAGCAAATTAAGTTATTGAATTTTAATCGTACTACATTGCTTTCTAATGCACAGCTATGCCACACTAAGGATTCATGTTTTTCCACATGTTTTTTTTTTTTTTCGTAATGAAGACCACTTTATTACACCAAAGAGGGCATAGAGTTCCCTTATTCTTCACATTTCACTCAAAGATCTGATGGAAGTTATCTTTGCTGTTTAAGTCCATATTTGTGTCCCAGAAATACTTGATATTAAGCCAGAGCTTGTTTTTGAAACAGAGAAACAGGTTTCATCTTAATCTGAATCTAGAGTAGCTGTAACTATCTTCTGCTCTAAGGTAAATGTTAGTTTGATTATAAATTGCAAGATGATCTCACCTCCCAAAAATTTAATGTATGAGAAGAAGTATAAAAACACCTTTTAAATGACACTGATTTTTTATCATACTTTTTTTTTTACGGTATATGTGTTGTGGATTTCTTTTATTATCAAGAATAAAATTTTCTGGCCTTGTATTTCAAATAATTATGATATCCATGCACTGTGTGGCTTTTTGGTGTTTGTCTTACCCTACAGATAAACCTAAAGATTGAATGATGAGCTATGACAGTGTAACCAACTCTGTGGAGATTTTAATTTCTCATGCTTGATCTACGCATAAGGTACATACTACCACATCTGGGAGAAACTATTCTCCCTTACTTTTAACTTGTATAGAAAAAACTTGTGATAAATTATAATTATTGTAAATTTTGCTACTTCAGTATTTAAAGATATGAGTGAGACAGTTATTTTTATTTTTTAAACCCAATATTCTTTTTGGTTTTTAATGCTTGTTTCTTTTCTTTGCCTTCTTTTTACCGCTTTTAAATACTTTGTTTTATCATAATCAAAGAAAATCAATACATTTTTACATCAATATCATGTAGCAGTAGTTGGGGATAATAGATCTGAGGGATATTTTTATTTGTTGGTTTTGTTTTTGTCTTCTTTTTTAGATTAAAAACATTTTTTTTTTCCACATGATATCTTTACATTCAAGGGAATTTAAAGCCCCAAAGTTCAGAATTTTTATGCTTACAAAATTGTCAGTTTTAAACATATATTTATACAATTTTTCTTTATTTGCATCCATAATAGAATTAATTGAAAAAAAAAAACGTCAAATCCGCATGTAACATAATAAGGCAAGGAATAAAACATTGAATGTTGTCACTCATCTTTTCTTGTAATGATTTATATAATATATACAAATATATCATATCAGCGTCAGCTTCCAAAGCATGAGGTCAGGGTTCATGCTGCGTAAATAGCGGTGACAACGTTCTTTCCAACTGATTCGGTTGATGTAAGCGCACTGAGCATGATTGTTCATGGAAGTGCGCTATATAAATGCAATATATTATTATTATTATTTAACACCTGATGTGGTTGTATTTTTCGCGTTTTATTATTATTATTATTATTATTATTATTATTATTATTATTATGTAACAATAATATGACCAGGCTCCCTGCTCTGAGGTCCCTTTCGAGACATAGCCTAATTGCTGATGTAAAACGTTAAGAGTCAAACTTTTTATTACTTTTCTATAGCATCAAGACATAATTCAATGGTACATTCACCTGGTTTGAATCCACAATCGGAAAATGTGTTTGTCGATTTATTGGATCATTTTCAGTATAATGTGACTGTCTCTGTACGGCAACATGTAAAATTGTTAGACTTTTTATTGTAGCCACATTGGACAAAACCATCAGCAATAGGGATAAACCAGCATTCAACGATCCTGTTTGAACACATGGGATCGTGATTTTTTACAAATGCTTCAAATGTGTGTGTTTTGTTTGTTTGTCTAATTTAAGTATGAAAGTTGAAAGAGATTCTAAGTTAAACAGAATTTTGTGCTTGATGTTGATTTATACAATAAAGTATGCTGTTGACTTTTATTATATATATTTTTTAATCACTTCATTATAAATATATCTGTATGAAAAAGATTCTCATTTCCTTTTAGAATCTCTGCCCTCTCATAAATTTTAAGCCTTTCATCATAGATTTGGTGCAAAGATGGTGATTGGAATTCATGATGCCAAGTTTGTAAACTGCTGCTGGTTTTTGCTTTGTTATGTTTCTTACCTTGAACTCAGGTTGGATGTATTGAATTTTGTGAAAAAGTTTTAGTTTTCTATTTTACGCAACTAAAAATAATGGCAGAATCTATTCTGACCATTATTATATTTTTACTCTTAGATATGATGTGAGTTATTGCAAAATATAAGAAAAATAAAATTGTCTTATCAAAAGACGTTGGTTTTGGTTTTGCTTATTTTCCACTAAATAATGTTCTGTAGAAATTGTTTTGTTGTTTTTTGTTCTTCCTGCCACAATCATTGTTGCTGTATACATTGCTTTGCCGTCTGTGATGCAAATTTGGAACGTCCAATTCAATGACATAAGTCTTTTAGAGTAGTTAAGTAAATATCTCCTCTGTCAAACTCTATTTTTTGAGGGAACCTAGACGTAGATTGACCTCACTTAAGATCTCCTTCATAATACATGTAATTTACAGGCACAAGTCCAGAATCCAAATCTCGTGATGGGCAAATACTTTTTTAAAATCATTTTCCTCAAAGCTACGTACATTGACCACTGTTGTGCACTATTATGATGTTACATTTCAAAAGAAAGAAAGTTATAAGAAAAGGGAAATTTTCCAGTTATGGTGAGCAAAGCTGTTATAATAGGAAATGCAATTTTATAAAATTTATGCTGCCAAAGTTTTGTCATGATTTCTGCCTACCGCTAACCACTGCTGCGTGCATCACCACCTTCATATCAATTCTCCCTTAATGATATAGATTTAGTTTAAACTGTTTTCAACCGTTGAGGTTTTGGTCATACTATTTCAACAGAGGAAGGATAAAAAGACAAAAATGAATTTTTGAACTGTGATGTACAGTTTAAGGTATGCCATTTCATGAAATTTATATTACTAAGTAAAAATAATAATTGAAGGGGTCAATTCAATACCACAACCAAGTCACATTTGACAAGATATAAGAAAACAGTACGATACTTGTGTTTCTTCTAGTATTTGAACTGCAAATATGTTGGTTGTTTTTTTTTTGTCATATATTTTTTTTGCATGCAGTGTTTCATCAAGCTGTACATTTAAATTTGACATAGTGCCTTCCGCATCTAAGTGCTCTAACTACACTGCCCCATATTTATATATTAATTAAAATTGCTATCCATTGTTAGCACTTAGACTTCACTAGGCATTGAGAGAAAAAAATACTTACAAGCCTTCGATAAATTAGAAACAAAAAAACAAAAAAACACCAATCAATGAATGAAAACAAATGTATGCCCCAATTACATTTAAATGTTGTTGTTTTTTTTATTACCAGCAACTATGAGCATCAGCATTATCTGAAGTCTTTCAAATGATCTTGGATCCTTGGTGTAGGTGCTGTTGCTTGTGTGACAAGATCTGAATGCAAAATGCAGAATTCTATATCACTAATTGAAGGGGTCAGTTCAACACCATACCTAGGTCACAATCTTTGAAATTCTGAGCCAATACATTAGGCATTATTGAGAGGGATGACGTTCTTAAAAAACAACCAACATATTTGCAGTTCAAATACTAGAAGAAACACAAGTATCGTAAATCTATAGTATTGTGCTTTTATTGAAATAATTCACTGAGGAGACACATCATAATTATTGGTTTTCATTACAGTGAAGTTCAACCATCCCTCATACTTTTAATTTTCTCTTTATACAACAGATTTCCCAAAACTTTGTTTTAAAAAGAAAAAAAAAGAGAAAAATTCACATCATAATCCATATGGGGATGGCATCTGTTTCTTTGGAAACAAAAAAGTAATGATAGTTTGTTTAAGTGTTAAAAAGAAAATTAATGGTAGGAAACAACACAGCCGCAAGACATTACAAAACATGAATGGAAACATCTAAAAATAAAAGATTATTTGCATGTGGATTTTATGGTTAACTTTTTCACGACGCGGCACCAGACAGTCGGGCCTCGATCAGCACATCACTTGCTGACACGGCGCTAGACATTCTAGCATCGACTGAACTTCCCATTGGAGATGCGGAGCGATGCTGTCAAGGGTCAAACTTTACCGTTTTTATCTTTTTGAGATTCTTATAAAATATTTCTGCATAATTGTACTTATTTTTCATTTGAATTCAAGGATGCAAAGATAAATAATTTGAATTTATCTCTGTACAGAGAATAAAGAAAAAGTGCATTTTCATAAGTTTTTCCCCCTATTTTATGTCAGGAGAATTGATAATCAAAAATGAAACTACTGTAGAACAATGTTCGGTAAGAGTACTCAATCATGTTAAATTGAATATGACAGTAACATGAGTAAGATTAAGATGGCCTCTATGCTGATTACTGCATCAGTCAGCACTTAGCCCAAGAATATATCAGGGGAGAACAAAGTAGACAAATGGAGGATTCAAATGACAAAGATAAACATGGAGAAATATGTTTCCACATTCAGGAAAATACAGAAAATAACTGAAGCAAACAAAGGACATGTTGAAAATACTACACGATTGATACCTCCAAAATCTGAAAACTTCAAAACGTACAGTATTGTCAATGCAGGCTACAAGGACATAAAAAATCTTACAAACGTGTTTGGAGAAAGAAACAAAAATCCCAAATTCCACCGGACAAATTTCACTGGTATTAAAATGACAAAAAAAATTTGTCAAACGTGATTGATCACTGAGAGTAACACCATTGCACTCATGTCCCTGTTTTACTCTCTCAA
Organism: Elysia chlorotica; assembly: GCA_003991915.1. Taxonomy (NCBI): domain Eukaryota; kingdom Metazoa; phylum Mollusca; class Gastropoda; family Plakobranchidae; genus Elysia; species Elysia chlorotica. The sequence continues at coordinate 79,886 of RQTK01000604.1, read as the reverse complement.
TATCCTTGTTCACAGAGGAAGTTTGAGGTGTGACAGGCACAGCCCACCCTGAAAACGAACTATGCATGAACGGTCGGAAAAACTTTGTATGAATCAAGATAAATATACCATTACAGAAGTTATGCATGCAACAGTCTCCTAGATGATGCCATGGCTAAAAATGCTTTCCTTTAACACCCATATTAGAAATCTAGGCCTACGATACTAACATTTTGCTCACTTCTCAGATCTGTGTGGTCCATTGAAAGCAGTATTTTTGTGGATTTCACAAAATTTTTTATTTTGGTACGGAAGAGGGGACATAATGATGAGTTTTGGCGTTTTTATATTAATGATAATGCATTGAGGGTCTATATAGGTTACATCAAATATTTGGTCCCCACAAAATAAATTAATGACTTTGCAGTCAACTTGTGCTAATATTGTTGGATTCAAGACTTGTGACTTTGTAAATTGGCCGACTTATTCCGATTTCCATGCTGCTAAAGCAATACGCCTTTGTTGATACACACTACTCCATGCGAACCAACATTGAAACTGTATAATTCAATAATTTATATCAAATAATATGCGTTCACTGTTGTCAGCTTTTCATGCGACAGGCCTAAAGAACAATTCCAGAGTAGAAAATAACTGCGAATAGCTGAGAAAAAAAAAAGAAGAAAAAAGGAACCTTTTGAAAAATATAGAAAATAAAGTTCTATAGGCCTAGAGAGTCTCAGGCCTATGTCAATTTGTTTTGTGTTAATAGGATCATGTTTTTCTTTGTTAATTGAAAATAATTTTGTATTTCTTTAAAAGAGAGGAAAATTTAACAGGTCTAAAAAATTACCATATTTTGAATTATCTTTGAAAATTATCTAGCATTTTTTTAAATTAAAAATGAATAATCATTATATGTCTATATAATATAACTAATAATAACTTCTTTTCACCTATAAGATGAGTATATCACATAGTAAGCCTATCTTAAGTTTGGGTTTTAACTGTAATTAAAACTCCTACTGAAAAACAACCTTACACAATCATTTCTCAAAGTGCAAATCTTTCCATTAGGTAAACATCATAATCCTTAAGTCAAACAAATTCTATAAATACATTCATCAAAACAACAATATTTCTTTACTCAATGTTATGGCCAGGGCTGTCGTTGCTAGATATCTGATTTATATGTTCACCGGAAACTTCAGTCTCAAATATTCAAAGTAACAGGTAGGTGAGCTAAAAACAATATTGCAAAAATAGTAATGCAAATAGTACCATATATTTGCGTCCATCACCACTTTCTTAGAAGGTAGTACTTAAGTTTATACAGAAATACAGATTTAAATCATGATAATATCTTTTACGAAATAACTTAAACTCTGTTACGCTTATACCTAGAAGGAGTCTTTAATTTCCAACAGCTGACATTTAAACTTTTGCATTGTCGTTACAAATAAATTAAAGCATTACCTAAATGCAATGAATGTTATCTAATTTTGCTGATTGATGTTTGCTTTTGCTTTTTAAATGGTGCTATCTTTCACAAAAAAACTTGTTACAATATGAAATGCTAAAACAAATCCAATGCACTTCATAGCATTTCTGCTCATCGATTCTCATATTTTTGTACATGTTGTGTATCTTCCCTCCTATTTAAATTTTAAAATGGTAAATGCTCATACCTTTTAATTTTTTCCTCAACATTGATTGGTTATGCATTTATTGCGCAAAGAGATCAATGCTTAAACGTACACTAAACTTATTTTTAATCTCACACATCCAAATATTCAAAAAATAACAATCACTTTCCTGTATTATTTGAAGTATAGCTTGCTTACATGTTGACAAAGGGTGACTTATGAAAATGAGTTGGAGACAAAAAAGAAAACACACACATAACAATCATGATTCTCCTATGGAAATTGCATGGTTCACATTATTGTATATGAAGTTTTCACTACCAATGTTGATTTAGCATGACTCGCAATAAAAACCGGTAATCATCCACATCACCTTGTATGTCTCTATGTGGGCTTGCACCGGTCCCGAGGGCAATGAGGCAGATTATGGTTGTATTCTTGATTTGCAAGGAAAATTTTCTCTTCAGCAAAGAAAAATGAAACTGGACACATTTATTGTACCGATACATATAATAACGTATGTATCGTCTCTATTCACCCGTGGCTTGAGAATATTGGTGATGGATAATTCCCTGGCTTTAAAGCCAGAATCCAAACAGTTCAGAAGGATATTTATAGTGGCAAAGTTTTTATCCTCCATCCTATTATAAATGAGTTGGCGTAATATGGATGATAACATTCTTTCAAGGAGATCTGAATGCGTAGGCCCTACAGTAAAATATTTCCGTCTTTGTAAGACAAGACTTGCTTAATATTAGAAGTGCTGCCTTGAAAACTTTGGCCTGTCACAAACACTGTCGCAAAGATTTCATTGTCCTGATGATTGCTAAGAGCACTGTTCTTTGTCAGCGCTACGCAAATGGATTTGGCGGATTGTGGATGTTCTCTGATCGTTCCAGCATCTGGACCACCAAGGGAGGCAACTTCTTGTAATTGTCCCCATGTAAATGCAAGACTTTTTCAGCACCTGGGAAATAGGATACAACAAAAGTGGTATGGAGCTGATTAGCCTAAGATCATGGAACTATGGTTAACATTGTTCTATACACATTTATTTTATTATCAAGTTTCTATATTTATGTTTATTTATAATCAATAACTAATAGTTCTGAATCTGAGATTTATAATATGAATTTTTAAGTTTATTAATTCTTGAAAAGAAGACAACTGAAAGGAAAAATATAAGACTAAAAGGGACAACCAAAAATAAACCATATTATGTTTTAACAACATATCTTATACCTGTGGCTTAATAGTTGATTTTTTAAAATATTAAAATGAGATTTTCATTTGCATAACTGATACACATTTTATTTGGTCTCGCAATTAATCGATTATACCTGGCATTCTTTTCAAGGAGATCTTTAGATATTTTGTGTTTATATTTTAAGACAATTTTGGTTTCAGAGGAAAGTAGAATTGTAAAGGATTAAAAAAAAAGGTTTTGGGAACAATGAAGAAAAATCTAGTATAACCTTAAAGCGATGTAAATCAACACATCATAATATTTAGCACAATAAAAAAAAAATCACGACAAACAAAAATTATAAATCTGAAGCATAATGTCTTTTTTTTTTTTTTGAAGGATAGACTGTAAAAAAGAAAAATTGTATTTTAGATATTAACATTTAAACTGAAAAAGTCATAGATATCGAAGAAAACCATCTGAATCGACACTAACTGCAGTATCCATAATATTAAAATATACATGAATGTTGTAATCAGTTGCATAATCCTCACTGAGGTCTGATTATTAACATTTTTCATTGAATAATTAACTTTGCGACCATAGTCCTCTTATTGATGCTCGGTGTTAAAAACGGATTCAGGCTAACACAAATGCGGATATCAAAAACAGCTGACAGACATTACCACCATTCTGTATGTTTCGCAATACACTTTACCTTAACTTACCTTTCCCAATCTTTGTTTCCTTCCCTCCCTCTCCATTTTTCCCCTTATAGCATGTAACATATATGATGCATTTTTCTTTTTATTAGTTATGCAGTAATGAATTATAAGTTTTACTAATAAACTGGAAGCCATATATTTAGTTTTGATTCAATTTTCCGTTTCATATTCTATTATCATTAAAATATAATGAACATGTCTTTTTTGCACAACCACTTAAACTTGTGAGTAAATTAAAGAACAATTTTACACATGTAATAGTAACGGGTAGAACACATAACCATAAAACAAGAACATTTATTGTGTGAAAATGTCAGTTTTAATCTCTCTCTCTGATAAAAAAAAACCAAACAAAATAAAAAAAAAGGACTCTTTCCATAACCTACAAAGGCAATACAAAGATAAGGAATAAAAGGTGGTTTTGTACTTCTTATCTCAATAGACATTTAGCATCTTGAGATTAGGCAAAGCAAGGGCAACATAAAATAAAAATAAAAATCTTTTAGTTCAATTTTATGGTTGAATCTTCTATAAAATATTAAAAACTATTAGAAAAACCTATTAAAAAAAGCTATTAAAAAGTACGTTATATTTAAATACAATGGAAAAAAAATATGCATAAGTTCAACAAAATCTTGAAAGCATGCTGCTATGGAAGGGTGACATTATCTCGACCCCCCCCCCCCCCCCAATTAATTCTCATAGAATATCTTTAATTTCTTTACTTTTATTATCCTATTCCAATGGCATAGTGAAGTGAAGCACATGCAGTCCAGGCCACCAAGGTTCATCAGGATTAACATTTTAGATCTTAAAAATTAACATTTACTTTCAGCATGTTGAATCTGAAGTCTTTTTTTAAATTCCTTTGTTCGAAATTGAAATAAAAACAAACTTGTTGAAATGGGTCATTTTGCCCTAATACAGCAGCACAGTTTTTCAAAGTCGTCCAATACAATTTCACCCTCTCAAACTTTTTTTTTTGTATTCTTATACACTGCTTCCCAACCTTAAGGAAACATGCTATGCAAGGAAGCTAAAGTAATGTACATAATTTTGTTCTTTTCCTAAAGATGATGTAATTCTGCCTCCTGGGAAAAGAACAAAGCCATCAGACTACAAAAGACTAATTTTCTCTTTTATGCATATATATTTTTAAAAACTTTTCAGTGACTTCCAGATAAACAGGCAGTCATAGAAATGTTACAAAAACAAGCAAAATAAAAATAACAGGGAAAAATAAAACTATCTTCATTGAAGAGTCACCGGTATTGTTCATAGTATTTCCCTGGCAAAGACAGTTTAAAAATAAAAAAATAAACAAACAAAACAGTAATGATAATTGTATGGAAGTAACATAATCAGTATTTGACACAAGCAAAAAATGAACCTTGAATTTCAGAGACATTTCCAAGACAACTAGCGGAAGAATGCTTACTTCTCTTAATGCCAAACCAAAGTTAAAAAAGCTTCACCTGATGTGAATACGTGTAAGACATTCTATGACTTCTAAGGCCCAGTTGGATAGAAACAGATAAATTTCTTTTCTTTTTTTTTGTTTCTTTTTTTTGCAACAAAACAGAATAACAATAATAAATTTTTAGCTTCGCTTTTCATAAGTAAAACAAAGTCAATAAACAATATATGCAAAATGTACCCTGGCTAAACTAAAAAAACAAACCGGTTTTCCAAATTTATGTATATAAAAAAGACATTGGTGATACATGTTGTAATGAAATTGATGCAAAACTGATGACTTAATACACTAATGGTAAACCGGGATTACAAGATAAAAAATATCATAAACAAATATATACACAAAAGAAGAAAGATGTAAACAAAACAGGAGGGAGAAAAAGGGGTAGGGGGGGTAGAAAGCCTACAAAAGTAACTTGTCTTAACCGGGATCAGAGAAAAAGTGATGCAAAATAACTGCTCTATTCTATTATTGCTCAAATTATTATCTCACATATTTTTTATATGACGGGAGTATAGATGAGAAAGCTATAATTATTTGATAATGAGCACCGCAAGTCTGAGCATGGCAGGATCTGAAAACGAATAGTTTTTCAGAATCCGACTGTGTTGCAGAAATCACAGAATACAACTTTTTCTTATGAAATTTCTGTTGTGATGAAAACTGTTTTATAAAACATCTTCAATCTCCTTCCAGGAAAGTCATTTACACGTTTTTTGTTTAAAAAAAAGTGTACAGCACTATTGTACATCATTAATGCAATCATCAATGACAGAAATATACAAATAAGCAGCATTTCAACAGTGTCATTTATTTATTTAATGTAGTACTCTTGTAAAATATTTTAAAGAAAGAAAAAAAGATACACCGTACGAGCTGATTTAATTATACATGCATCAACAACAATCATCGGTTTAGAAATATTGAATTTTGAATCAATTATAGCATAAAACATATATGGTAAATACAAAGATATATCTACATCAACAAAATTTAATATAATGAACAACACAGTTGAAATATGGGTCCATCTCTCCAATATTCCGCTGCAAAACTACAATGACTAAAAAAACCCAACAACAACTGATTAATGCAAAACTCTTTTACAACCAGTATATTTAGAAATTTGACAAAAAGAAAACAAGAAACTAGTGCATGACGCAACAGTTATTATAATTTCAAATGTAACCTAGATTGAAAAAAAAAACAACTCATTGTTGAAAGGTGATTTTATAAAGATCTATATACAAGGCACAAAACATTAAGTCAGTGAAGAAAGAAATTGTGTAACTAAATACATTTAACCCAAAATTTACTGCATATTAAGACTAGTACTATTCAGGTCCCCTATTACATTTTCTTCCTGACCAGGAAGAAGATGACGTTATCAAAATCCTGAACAAGTAAAGACATTCACGTTTTTCCTATCAAAAATTACTTTTTGAGGCATCAGAAAGTTTAATAAAAAGTAGCTTGTAGAGCTGCAAAATTGATATTGCAGCATTATTCTATGCTTCTGAAACTGATAAATTTAAAAATGGGTAATTTTCAAATAGGCGAGGTGGGTCTATAACCCCTTTTGACTCTTACATAACCCCTTTTGAACCTTACAGAGTTAAGAATGCAGCGTTTTATTTTGTGTGTGTGTTACTTTTATAAATATGCATGATATATTCATATATCATATTCATTATCTCCTCCATTAAGGTTCCTACTCTTCCTTCACCCAACCCCCACCCCAAACAAAACAAAACCAACAAAACAACAAAAAACAAACAAAAAAAATAACAACTACAGTATCATGAAGAACAATCACAGACGTCAAGATCTGACGAGAATTCGCAACAGACAACAAGTGTATACAAAGTAACAAGTTCTGAAGTAAAACTGTACAATCCATTAGAATGAAAGGATAATGGATTTTTCCCTGAAAAACCAGTAATATCAATCAGGTAATATAAGAGCAAAAAGTCATGTATATCAGGCGTTCTTAACAATTTAACATAAACATGTGGCAAACCTTAAGATTTGCTAATATCGAAATATAAGAAGTGTATAGTTGTTAAGTTGTAATATAAAAAATAAAAGACAATAATAAAAACAATAATAATAATAATAATAATAATACTAATAATAATAGTAACAATAACAGCAGCAGCAGCAGCAGCAGCAGCAACAGCAACTCACCCAACATAAACGTTCACTACCTATCAAATGTAATCAAATTTTAGGAACTGATAATAATAATAATAGTAATAATAATAATAATAGGCCTAATAATAACAATAATAATCATAATAATGATGATAAAAAAACAATAATAATAATAGACCTTCCTGAGAAACACGAGTGACAATATATGTAATATTCAAACTATGTTAAGGCAACATTTTTTATTATATAGGAATTATATTCTTACGATTTGGTCCTAAAAAGCAAAATATTTCATAAGCAAATTAACTAATTCACTACAGAAGATTTTTATCCCCTTAGTATCATTCAGAAATGATATCGAAAAAAAAACCCATTTTATTTGCTTCTATATAAACAATTGAGAATTGAGAAAAGCTTCTTGGACGATGATAATAGTACTACATTTTTGCAACAAAGTTATAACTGTGTTTCTTTAACAATAAAAAGTAGTTCATCCTGACTTTAATTTCCTTTTTTTTCCGTTTTATAAATATCTTTGACAAGATAACCTACTAGTCTTATTCTCATAGAGAATTTTGGAACATTTGTTCTTATTATTACAAAAATTGTACCGAGTCACCGAGTTGATCATAAAAGATTATAAGAGTAGTAAAATTACCTGTATTTAGCATTCTGATTACCGGGTTGTCTTTATAAATTTTAAATTATGTTGTATATAGTTAAATCGAGCATGAAAAAATAAGTTCAGTTTGACTCACTTGAACACATTACTACCGGTAACAAAAATCTTGTTTAAGGTGTAAAATTTGTTATAAGTGCTCTTGATGGTACCATTGTGATGACTCCAACTGTTTGACTCATATCAATTTATCAATGTATATTTGTGTGTAATTTTTAAGGCTTCTATCAACAAAAACAACAACAACAACAACAACAAAGTATCAGTAAGAAATAAAACTGGTAGCGAAGGATAATGTAGCATAGTTCACATCTGAGGAAAAGTATATCCAATATCAAGATTTTGGTTTTCAATATTACGCCAAAGAAAAATGAGAAGAAAAAAAAAATTATGCTAAAAGTTTCATTTTCATCTACATTAATAAAAAAAATAAAGAGAAAATGCTGCTGCATTGAATAGAAATATCAGGTGGTGTAGAGATAAAAGCTCTATGATATACACAGGTAAATATACAACAACAACAAGAGTCATGCTGTACAGTTTGAATAAACTGTATACAAAAAGCATCTTGAATAAAAAAATTCCTCAAATACATTTTATATGACATGAATTTAACATTACATGTTCACTAACAGATAATAAAAATATGTGAACAAAATTATTGTAAACATTACTACATGTATCTTAGAGCCCATCACACATAATATAAAAATTAGGGATCTAGATATTGAAGGTCTATAACAACATACAATTTATACTGTATTCACAGTACGTACACCGGTATAAAATCTTGTGCAGCAAAAGAACAATACCGAGCTAAGCAAAACCACCGGCAATGAAAATGTAAATTTTTACACCGTAATATACATAATATAGAACTATGGGATCTTTTCAACTTTGGGTGGCAAATATACAGCCATCCCTTTTAATTTCCAACAAAATCCTCATAAAAGCTTAGGCAACTTTAAAGCCACTCTCTGCAACATTAAACAAAACTCTCATGAAAACTTATCATTCTTCATAACAATAATAAGTAAAGGAGGAGTTTCATGAGTAAAAAATCAACATTTTATTTTTTTTGCAAGTCAGTTTAACTTGGCCTGAAAATGCTGTAAAATGCATGACATGTTGCCAGGAAAATCAATCACCAACCTCCCAATGCAGTTTATCACACCTCTGTTAAGTGTTTTTCTGTCACCGGTTTGTTTTCAATTCAGATTTATCTCTGTTCTCTCCTGCACCGTTTTTTTCTTCTTTTCAAAACAACAAAAATAACAACATGTCGAGTAAAGGTTTCGAATTTTTAACATAAGGAAGTATCAGCTTTTTCTTTGTCATCTCTGACTTGACAAGTATATCTGATCTAGTGGCAGTTGTCAAGTAAATCAACACAACAGCGACGGGTTATTGGTGACAACTTCAAAGATGGTAAATAAAGTTATACTTGACACAAATCAAAGTGATGTAACCACTACTGCTGATCAGGGTAATCCATCCAATCACCGGGCTCGATTTTCATGGCCCCACCGATAAGCTGACCAATGGAAAGTGTTTGTTTATTTTCTCCGTCGTCCCTAAAGTCGGGGTGTCTCCCAAGTGCGCCACTGGGCCCGGAAGTACGGGGCAGGCCAGCAGAGTTGTGGGAGACAACCCCCAGGACCTCGTCTGACGAGCTTGACTCGACACTGTGACGCAGGAGGTTTCCAGCATTCCCTGGGACCTGAGCCCCTCTGCCTGACGCAGAAAGCAGGTCAGGTCGGTAGAGAGCGCCCCCTGCCGAGGCTTCGCGTATCTCCCAAACCCACATAGGCATCGATGACGCATCCCCAGACACGCTTTGACCGAGACCAAGGTCGCCGCCTCCCCCCGAGCTGTCACTCTTCATGTCGTGATCCCCAGACATTTCTTTAACTAGAGAGCCGGGCGTCACAAGGCTGTTGTTGTTGTTTATAATCGTGTAATTCCCGGTGAAGTCAATCGTGTTGCCGCTGGATGTTTTGTCGCACAGGTCCCGCTGCTGCTTCAGCTGTTGTTGCTGGTGTTGTTGTAGCTGCTGCTGCTGTTGCTGAATGTGTTGCTGGTGTCGAAGCTCCGAAAGAGCCTCTGCCGACAACGAAGTGACTCTGGGCGTTGGGAGGAGGCTTCCTCTGCCTAAGAAATTCGGGTGCGATGTCAAAGGAGACAGGGACGTGGGCGAAGTCGTGGGAGACGCTAGGGAGATGGCCTGTTGGAACTCCCGTGATGCCAGCGCGTGGTGGGGGTGACTAGACAGTCCAGTGGGCGACAGGAACTCCTCGGACCTTCTGGTGTAAACGAGAGAAGGCTCAGAGGGATACGCTGCTATCGGCGCCATGGAGGAGAACTGGGGGCTCAGAAAGTTGCCCGATCCCCCGCTGGTCTCTAGCATAGACAGGACAGAGGACGACGACGGGGAGGGATGGGAGAGGGCGGAGGGGGCTGTGGACAGCGCGATGTTGCCTCCTCTTTGGGCGTTTTCCGTTGAGGACGAGGGCGCCGTGAAATGGGCGGCGGAGGAAGAGGAGGGCACGGAGGAGGATGCTGAGGACATCTTGCTGTGCCGCAAACTGCCGATGGAGAAGAAGCCCGTACTGCCCAGAGGGGAAGTCAGGGAATTGCCGCTAGTGCTATGCGGATCACCGGTTAGTGCCGGGCTGCGCGGGAAGGTGAAGGTTGAGCTGTCAAGGTCATCGTAGGTAGGTTGCTCCACCGCTTTGACGATGACTTCCAGGGCACCCATTGGTTTGTTATTTCTGGAAACCTCGGACAACAGACTTGTCCGTTGGTGCGAGTATTGGTAATGGTGATGTTGCTGCTGCTGTTGTTGTTGTTGCTGTTGCTGCTGCTGCTTAGTTTCCCATCGGTTGAGGTACACTGTGCTAGGCTTGTTTGCTCTGCCGTTTGAATCAAAAGGTGACAAAGAACTGATACCTTCGCTAGTGTCAATACTTAACGCGTGTGGTACCGGCGGAGCTCTGCCACTGCTTAGGCCATTGCCGGAGTCGGATATAAAATCACCGGGTACAACCGACTCCAGATCCGGTCCTAACAGATTTGAGCCAGAAGCTTCGCTCCCGCGACCGGGGCCGAAACTTCTGCTGGGGTGGCGCATTAGTCCGCCAGAGTTACCGTCAATGCTCCCCCTAGAGCGACTCCCGGGATACGACATTGATCTATCTGCCGACAGCGGGAAAGAGGAGGAGGGAGAAGACATGTGTTGTAAGGAGGAAGAGGAGGAGGTGAGCCTTTGAGTCAAGACAGGCGGGCCTTCTTGCCCGCGGCGGGACTTCGTCGGGGAGTGGAGGGCTGCAGACGATACTGTCTCTGCCACCCTCCCCCCTCGACCAGCCTGCCAGGCCTGATGTTGCTGTTGGTGGTGTTGATGTTGTTGTTGCTCTTGCTGCCGGTGTTGGCGGTGGTGCGGCTGAGGAGACAGCGGCGACGCCAACATTTCGTGCAGGCAATCCAAGCCATGCAAAGCCAGCAGCTTCTCACCTAGGGATACCACGGAAAACGACAAAAAGCAATATGAAGCCAGGCAAAGCAAAGCGGGGGGTGGCAACCAAAACAAAGGAAGGTGCAAGGAGTTGGGCTTTTGCTCTTTACACGTAATTGAAATGTGAAACAACCAGGAGAACAGGTTCATTTTCTAAAGGAATCAAGTTTTTGTTGTGTTTCCTTTTCTCAAGCAAAGCGCGGGATCATGCAAATAGGGCAGTGTCTCTTTTGGACAGAGTAAAACGTTACGTTACACTTGCAAGTGCAGAATTATTAGATATATTTCGAATATGCATAAAATTTCTTTGTGTCTCCTGATTGTTAAAAGTCGACCAAGCACAGCCTCTGTTTTGCCAGTTTTTCTAAGAATTGATAACAACATGGTGTTTTTATTTCCGAAAAAAATTGAGTACTGGACCAAAATGCTTTCTGTTTCGAATACAAACCTTACTCGGCAGACCTATTAATCAGTTACGCCCTTTAGATTCTTAATTTTCTGCTGAACTCAACATCTGATATAAATAGGTTTTGTTAAGCCCTGCGGGATAGATGCTTATCTTGATTTTCGATATTCTGTTATTGTGAAGCAAAATAAGCGATGCTTAGTCGACTTAGGTGATAAAGCAAAAGAAAAGTAAATAATAAATTAAAATTAAAAGCTCCTAATAATTATGCATGTAGGTGAAACATCTACCGTAGAGTATGGCAAAAAAATGTCAAAGTAAAATATATAAGAGCAAAGATACAGGCAGCATAAGGGAGTGCGAAGCCCTAGGTAAGCCAAAGGTGCATCCTGTCATACATTATAATTATTATAGTAGGGAAAATTGCACGACGCTTGTTGATATTTGAAATGCGTGAAACTCGGTATATGTATGCAGGCGATATTTTGAGGCATCTACAATATGTATTTCCAACTTCTAAAAAAAAAAAAGAAAGAAAGAACGAAAAAGATATGTATCAATGAGAAAACCGTATTAATGCAGATAATTTGATAAAAATGAAAAGCAGGGGTAGGCAAAAGTAGCTAAAACAAGGACTAACTGAATAACAACATAATTCTATTTTCGGTACAACTTCGACGGTAAACAACTCCACTGAGAACTAGACTTTTTACTGAATTTTGAAAGTATATAAAAAATCTTTTTTAAAGGTTATGGACAGCTTTCACATATCACTGAGAATTGCACGTCAATGATTTGTTTGTTCAGATATACAGCAACTTGAAATTGGTATTTGAGGGATGTTATCATAAACATATAGGGGCAAGGCAGGAACAGAAAAGCTATTATAATTTCTCATATTTCCTATATTTTGTTAGCGTGGCAAAATCAGAGGCTGTTTCCATTGGCCATTTTTATCAAAGAAAAAAAATTTGCCCTTTCTTTCGTTTCTTGTTTTTCCTTCTCAGCTTCAATTGCCACAACCACTTTGCGTAGTTTCATAACGCGTTGAAGTTTTCCGTGATTCCGAGGAGCTTAATATATCTCTAGCTTTTTTTAAGAACAACAATACAAACGTGACATGTACAAAAAATCCATCACAATTACAATGTTGTCCAAACTGTGGACACAAAGGTTTTTGTTTTTGTTTTGTTTGCTCTTGTTCTATTCAATAGCACAAGGACTTGTCTAGTCTACAAAACTAAGCATTCTGGGAAGGTCTTTACACTATTCACGACAGAAAACACATCTATAGGAGCAGCAATAGCAACAACAGCAGCAGCAGTAGATGTACTAGTAGTAGTAATAGTAGTAGTAGTAGTAGTAGTAGTAGTAGTAGTAGTAGTAGTAGTAGTAGTAGTAGTAGTAGTAGTAGTAGTAGTAGTAGTAGTAGTAGTAGTAGTAGTAGTAGTAGTAGTAGTAGTAGTAGTAGTAGTTGTTGTAGTTGTAGAAATAATAGTAGTATTGGTAATTGTTAGAAGAAAAAGTAAGAGGAGGGATAGGAAAATGTGGAGAAACCAAAAAAAAAAAAAAAAAGACTGAGGAAACAAAGTAGAAAAAAAAGGAAAAGGGAAAGAAAACGCAAAAAAGTAAAGATACTATGACGAAGAGGTGGAAGAAGATGAAAAGAAGAAGGAGGAGGAGGAGCAGAAGAAAAAGAATAAGAAGAAGAACAAGAAGAAGAAGAAGAAGAAGAAGAAGAAGAAGAAGAAGAAGAAGAAGAAGAAGAAGAAGAAGAAGAAGAAGAAGAAGAAGAAGAAGAAGAAGAAGAAGAAGAAGAAGAAGAAGAAGAAGAAGAAGAAAAAGAAGAAAAGGAAGAAGATGATCAAGAAGATGATGAGGAGGAGGAAGTTGAGTTGTTATAACGTCTAATGTCAGCACTACATAGGCTATATTGAGGATGGGCTCCAAGACTGACGTCTGACAATGTTATGTGCTGTCGGTCACACACGAGGCAGGGTGGGGATATCATGACTCCTATCACAGCCGGTCATATTATAAAAAAAAAGTAAAATATAGTTAAAACGTAATCACTAAAAATACATTTTTAAAATAAGCTAACTGTGAAAATAGAAACGCCATGTGCACTAAATTTAAAAGTTCTGAGATATTAACAATTAACCATATCCAGGTAGCGTACAAAAAAACACATGGCACTTTTTTCGCTATCCAGGAAGCTGTAATTTCAAATAGGAGCAGAGGAAATACATTGGCGTAAAAAAAAATCATGTATATATTTTTATGTCTCGGCTTGTTTCTCACAACATATAAATTAATATCAATCTGTACTAGCTATTGACAGTTACTATTGCCCTTGGCTTACCAAAGAGATTTGCTATATGAAGAAGACTTTTTGTTAATATTAAAGAGGAAAAAAAGATAGATTAATAAATAGATAGTTAGAGAGAGAGAGAGGGAGAGAGAGAGAGAGAGAGAGAGAGAGAGGGAGGGAGGGAGAGAGAGAGGAGAGAGATGGGGAAGAGAGAGGGGAGAGAGAGAGAGAGAGAGAGAGAGAGAGAGAGAGAGAGAGAGAGAGAGAGAGAGAGAGAGAAGTATAGATAATGAAGGAACTCCTAAGGGTAATTAATAATGCAACGATTTTAGAAAGATACATTTCTAAGATTATAAGAAAAGTGAAGCAGAAACAAACAAAAAAAGACATAAAACAAACAAAAATCAATAGTAAAGAAATTTTAAAAAAAAGATATGAAAACCTGAGAATATTATATATTATACAAAACGATAACAATACTGTTAAATAAAAAAATAATATTCTCACTTATAATTATGTCACTAACACAATTTGAACCACATTTAAGTTGCAAGCCCATAATTATTGCAAACTTTTAATTTGCTGGTGCAGCTTAAAAGCGTCAAACGGACTACTTAGATCCGGCAGTTGTATTATGAGATTAAACAATGAAGTGACCAAAAAAACTAACAAACTAAAAAAAAGCATGAGTGGCAGCAACAGCAGTGCATCTGAATAAAATCCGACACCACCAGCACCATCAACATTTACAGCTTTAACAATAACAGCAGCAGCAGCAGCAGCAGCAGCAACAGCAACTCACCCAACATAAACGTTCACTACCTATCAAATGTAATCAAATTTTAGGAACAGAACTGGTGCCAAACTATTTTGTTTACAGAGCCAGGCATTGAGTCAGTGGGCCTATAGGAACAAGGCCTATTTCGTTACATGTCCCTGGACGAAATTTGAACCTTGACTAACGGCAAATGGTGATATTATATATGATCAAAACCAAAACGGTGAAAGCAACACCAAAACACATGCAAATATCCGTTCTACACATTGAAGAACAGCTAGAATCCTCAAACTTGACAAAACCGAGCACCATACCTTCGGCGCGGATGTAGGTCGGCGATTGGCATTTTTTAGACATAACTTGAAAAAAAAAAACCGAGACCATTCGCACACAACATTAAGGAGTCGCGATAGCTGTTTTATCAAAACGATCTTTTAAAGTAGTTGTCTAAACATTACCCACAACATTTGCCGGGTAGGCGAAACGATGTATGTTTAAAAAACTAATACTCTATTATTATATTCAAGAAAAAAATGTGACGAAATCTTATTGCTTGTAGTAAATGTGAGGAGAGATAGGAGGGAAAGGAGTGGAGGGTTCTCATTTTATCTTCATTATCTGTGTTGCAACAAGGATAATAATAAGACTTCTACATTGAATTATGCCAATAATTATGGAAACTTCAATTGCTCTTCCCCTTTCTTACTGCCCAGATATATAACCAATATATTTTATACATTTATTACAATCCTTCATGATCCCTACAACTCTACAATGGCTTCTGACTGTTCCCTTACATTGCCAAAACATCTGGCGCCATACACTTCTTGTCTCTTACAATGCATTGTAATTATAGTGTTTATTTTATAATACTAAGTTTTCTGTAGGATGCTCCTAATAAAAGCTGGTGTTTCTTTTTCAAAAGTTAACTTGAGCTTTTATACCATCACAATTTTTGCTAGTAGTTAACATTGCTCTTTCTGATAGTTATGGTCCTTTGGTTAATTTTACAGCCCTTAATTTACCTGAAGAATCATACACGGAATTCTGAAGAGTTCTGAACGCTCCATTTCGTTTTGAAATCTCAACTCCTCTTGTCATGTATTAATATTATTTACTCATTTGTCCAACTAGCAAAGGACTTTGAAAAGATAATGACATATCTGATAAAAAATAAAACTTGTTTTACATACCTGCATCACAACCAAACAACAACAAACTTGCAAACAAACCAACGAGAAGTTTGCAAGCATTAAGCACACTTACGCCTCCAACATTATTATTGCGATACAATACATACATGTAAACATCTAACAATAGAATAAACTAAACAAATTCTAGTTCATCAGAACACAAGCGCCATCAGAGAACAAGAGACTTAGAAAAGAAAAGTTAAAAACACACACACACACACAGAGCAGACCTAAGTACAACGTTTGGTAAGCTTACGACTTATAGTAAGATGTGGAAATTAAAAGGCCTACTACGAGTTCTAAGCTACCACCATATTGTACTTACAACCAAATAACTCAAAATGGCGCCAACGGGATGGACAATAGAGTAGAAAGCTAAGCTAACAGGCTCACCTTTGACGCTAATGCTGCGCAGGTCCGTCAGTTTCATGAGCATCTTGGCGAAGACGTGCGGCTGATCGGGCCGGCGTGACCGGATGTAGTGTTTGAGCGCTTCCAACAACGGCTCCTGCATGGCCTCGATCTTCTCCGTGTCTTGGAGGCCGGACCGGTCTGTGTCAACACAAACAAAAAGGTATATGGTCAAGGTTGGTTTCTTAACGTGAAAATAATTATGTTCTCTGGTAAGAGATAGAGATAGCTGTATCATCTACCTACTGTTATTGAATATTGAATCTTTCCTACAGAAAAGGCAATAAACGAGTAAAACTAACCAGAAAGAAAAATTCTAACAACCGTACATATAGTAATACACAAAAAGTAACCTCACCATCTAAACAACAGTATCTTATACAACATGTTTACTGACATGCTGTGTTAAAGCCAATTTAAGTGACCTGACTTTTTTGGCATTGCATGTTTATTTTAACATATCTCAAGAATAATAACTCGATTGTTGTTTTCATTATCATAGATATCCTTATTTTACATGCTGCCACCCAGAGATAGTACATGGATACCAGAAGTCATGTCTTAACTGATCGCATTATACTCATACTGTCCCAACCAGCGGCAAAGGGTTTGTGAAAGGAAGAAACTAAGGTACAGAACGTGCACATACCTCCACTTATCAAACATATAGAGGACAGCATGGCGTATTCTGTTTCGTCGCAGTCCATGCGTTTAAGGGCAGCAGCGAAGGAGAAGATGGTGGCTGTGAGAGGGCCTAAACCCCCAGCCTGTAGCTGTTCCCTGGACAAAATCATGCCGTTAGAGAACTGCATTGTGTCTGACTCTGGGTCGTAGCGGATGCTGAACCGCAGGATCTGAAAGAACAACGTAAAGGTAGAAGTTGGAGTCACTTTCTCATGAGGTAATGGTACATTTTATTTTGTCAAGTGACATCATAAGGTTAATGATTTAGTGGTAGAGACTTATTCACTTAGTGACCTAGTGGCTGCACGGTAAATGACTTAGTGTCTTAGTGACAGTAAGTTTAATGGTTTAGTGGCTTACGGGCAATATCAGTGATTTAGCAAATAAGTGAAAAAAAGCTTAACGGCCTAGTGGCTTAGAGGCAGTATGCTAAATGGTTCATGATTTAGCGTTTAAGTGAAAAAAAGCTAAATGGTTTAGGGAGCATAAGCTAAATGGATTAGTAACTGGATAACTTACAGCAGTGATCATAGGCTAAAGGGCATAGCCACTAAGTGACTTAGTGACAATCATAAAATCAGTTAATGACCTAATGCCATAAGGAAATTTATCAGCTAAGTAGTGATTTGCTATATGATTTGTTGATTTAGTGACCATAAGCTAAAGGCTTCCGTAAACTAAATCGATTAGTGAGTTAGTAAACTAGTGACCATAAGCTAAAGATTGCCTTCAGCTAAATGGACTTAGTGACTTAGTGACATTAAGTTCTTCTTCTTCTTCTTCTTCTTCCGTTTTCAATCACAGCCTCACAACTTGAGGACTTGTGTGAACTGCGCTCTGACTCAACAAGCACTAGTCTGAGGTGGCTTTTGTGGTGCAGCAGTATGCTGACTGACGGTTTTCCTTAGCGGTTTCTGGACTCTGGTTTTGGGTCTGATCTATGGCTTTCACAGGAATTATGTTAATATTGCCGACTTTTGATTTAAAGGAGTCTAAGGAGCCAGAAGCCTTAATCTTTTCAGGCAGGTGGTTCCACAGTCTGACGGCTGATGGAAAGAAGGAATATAAATGAACATTTGTTCTGGACCTTGGTATCATGTAGCTGCCGCCTGCTCTGCGTGTTCTGTTGTTGTTCATAATAAGGTCTTCTGTTGGTATATGACATAGATGATTTATTGCTTTGTAGATTACTGTTACTTTGCTTTTAGCTCTTCTCTCTTGTAATGATGGCCAATTTAGTTGGGACTGCAGTTTACTGACACTGCTTTGTCTGTCATACTGATTATGGACGAATCTGGTTAAAGGTTTCCATGGACTAACTTGATGAGTTAGTGACTTAGTGGCTTGGTGACAATAAGACATTGTTCCCCTACCATTATTTCCAGACACGCTGCCCTGAGAAGAGTGATCTGGTCTGAGGTAGAGAGCGAGAGGAAGCCGGGGATCTTCTTGGCAAACTCCACGATAAGGACGATCCCGGCAGAGGAGAGCTCAATGATCTTTTCCCAGAGTGACTCCCCTTGTAGTGAAGCTGTCACTCGATCTGTTTTGGGTTCCTGGGGATAGAGAGGTAGATGGGTTACTGCAAGGGTAAAAAACACGGAGTAGATGGACCGATTACTGCATGGATCTGATATATTGTCTAGATGTCTGGGTTATTGCATTGTATAACACACTGAGGGGATGGTTGGGTTACTGCATGGTTCTGACACAATGAGTGGATAGCTGTGTTAGTTCATGAGTCTTGACATACTGAGTAGTGGATATGTCACTGCATGAATCTGACACAATGAGTGGATGGTGGGTTACTGCGTTTGGGGATGTTCTTTACATACTTTGTATCTGATAATATATTTTAATATTGAGCCATTAAAGATTTGGCAATTACGCTGACAGCCAATAAGCTTTGAGAACAATATATTATGGAATAACAGCTTCAAACCATTCGAGAAACACGATCATTTTTTTTTAAAAAGCAATTACCTATTGCCGTTCCGGTATGTATTTCTTTGAAAGTAGGTCATAGGAAAATGAAAATTAAAAAAAAATTGTCGCATCTCTCCATCCCATACTTACCGAGGTTGAGGTAGCAATTGAAAGAGCTGTAGTGGTGGTAGTGGAGGATATTGCTGCTGCTGCTGCTGAGGTAGTACCGGAGTGGTGTAGGTGCAGCTGACCACTACTACTACTGCTGCCGTTGTTGTTGTTGGAGGACAATGCTGTTGTAGAGGGGGTGGATGAAGGGAATGATGGTGGCAACGCCAACGGTGCAGATGGTGACGTGAATGACGTAGAGGTCGACGATCCAGAGATACCGTTCAGGTTGGTGGGCGCAGTGTCTCTGTGGGCAAACAGGATGTCCTGTATCAACATGTGGTCATCCTCCGTCAACTCCTCACTACCTCCAGATGTGCTTTCTGGTCGCTGCTTACGTTTCTTGTTTCGGTCGTTCCGCACGGCTGAGATCGGAAACATTGAAAGGAAAAAAGGGTAACGAAATGGTAACATGAAGTTTGTAGTTCTTCAAGTGATATTTGTTTGAGAAAAATTTTGAAGGAAAATATTGGAGATATACAAAGTGATTATAAACCAAATTATTCGGACAAAAGTGAGTGAGTGAGTTTGTTTTACGGCACGTCAGCACGGTAACGGCTATGTTGTGCCCATGATGTCCTAAGACAGTTAATGCATTATACTAGTAGCAACGGTGATTCCTTATCTCTTTGGGTAGTAAAAGCATAAAAAATCGGACAAAAGGTATGATATGAAATATAAATGGAGAACACAGGTTATGCAGATTTATGTTTGTCAGTTAGTATATTTATGTAGGAGTGATAGATGCAAACCTTTTATTGTATCTAGGAAGAAAGGTTAAAGAAATAAATGGAAAAATAAAGTAGATTGATTAAAAATTGACGAGGACCAAAATTGATCTAGATATAATAAGTTCAATTCAATAAACAATAATGATATTTGCTGAAATCATATATTTAGAGCATCCTATTGTAAAAAGTTTATCAACAACATTTCACAATTTATACATAATTAAACAGAACAGATTTCACCACGATTATAAAGAGAACACCCAAACCTGCAAGATACGATGCCGCTGCTGAGAAAGTCCAGTGGTAAAGTCAAACTTTCAAAAAAACGACAATACATAGGACTTAAAAAATTCGACTTTGTTCTCTCACCTTCTTTAGACATGCCAGTGACAATACACTTCTGCAGGCGACAGTACTGACACCTGTTCCGCGTGACCTTGTTGATGACACAGTTTTTGTCCTTGTGACAGGTGTACTGCATGTTCTTCTGAACGCTTCGACGGAAGAAGCCCTGGGGAAAAGAATGAGTTGTTTTTTTCTCCAGTTTGATATAATCAACACAGATAAAACCATTCAAACAACACAAGTGCAGTAGCAGCAGTAGTAGTAGTAGTAGTAGTAGTAGTAGTAGTAGTAGTAGTAGTAGTAGTAGTAGTAGTAGTAGTAGTATCAAAGATAAAGATGACGAATATTAATTTTATGATGATAACGATGATCGTAATGATGATGATGATGATGATGATGATGATGATGATGATGATGATGATGATGATATGATGATGATGATGATGATGATGATGATGATGATGATGATGATGATGATGATGATGATGATGATGATGATGATGATGATGATGATGATGATGATGATGATGATGATGATGATGATGATGATGATGATGATGATGATGATGATGATGATGATGATGATGATGAAGATGATGAAGATGATGATGATGATGATAATGATCGTGATGGAGAAGAACAATCATACACTATCTAAAACAATAAAAGCCAAAGAAAACTTTCACTTAAAGTGGATAGGTCTCACCTTGCAACCTTCGCAGGAACTAACGCCATAGTGGTAGCCCGAGCTCTTGTCGTTACACACCACACACGGCTTGTACACTCGCGGTGGGGGAGGTGGGGACATGCTTAGATCCGAACCCCTGCTCATCAAGTTCGAGCTGTGCAGACTGCTATACAGGTTACTTGAGTGGTCGTACATTCCACCTGCAAAGGAATAATATGATTAAAATGAGTGAGGCTAGGAGTCAAAGAAAGAGAAAATACACACTAATAATGTTTTAAAATGTGCTGAGTTTGAATGTAAGTCTTTTGCTTAGCGTCCAACGATGGTTGGAAGGACAGGGCGGAAATTAAAACAATAAGTTCTGTGACTTAAGCAGCTTAAGTAACAAGGTTTTTGCAAATTGAAAATTATAATGACTTCTCTATAGATTATTTGGCTACAAAAACTAAAATTAGGATGGTGAAAAGTTGTTTCCACTCAGTCTTTTTGTACGTTTGTGAAAAATGGAACCTTAACATAACAAAAAGCGTATGACAGCCTTTGAAATTTGGAGATATTGTAATGAGTAGTTCAGGAAGAATTATGCCTGTTGCTAACAATAAGGTAAAAACTATTGAAACAGATTGAACCAAGAAAGCAGAGATAATTTGAACTTCTCAAACGTCATTATTCACTATGTAAAAACATAATGGATGATCCTACAGAAAGGACTAGAGGAAGAGGAAGATTTAAACAGTGGATGGGTATGGAGCTTTCTGAGTGCAGCAAAAGCAAAAGACATGGCGAGATGGCACGCCGTTTCACGTGATCTCTTCAAAGATGACACCATAATTATGTTGGCGACTTTATATAAACACCATTAGATATATGTCTTAGGGGAAAAAAACTCTATGATTAATCGACATGATTGTGTATGTAACTTTGTAACTAAGGAAGATTATTCTGGTTCTTGAGTTATGCTGATGAAATGCTTATATTTTAAGGTAATTGAGTAAGGTTTTTTCAGGACCGGTTTGATTCTAGAACGTTTTTATAAAACCCGGAATTCCAATTACTATTCTCCTATGAATCAACATGATTTTGTCACCTTATGAGTTTTATTAATTTCAAGTGATTACATGACCAAATAGTTATAACGATGGCATAAAGACCTACTGGGTATTATAGATGGCAGCGGATTTTGCTGGTTTCCGGGTTTCAGCTGAAATCGACACTGATTAAGCCAGCCTAAAATAGTTACATGGACTTTAATTACGCTAATTGTAATCTGAGTAGCCCTACATACCCACCAAGCGTTTGCTAGACTTTTTAGAGAGAAAGAGAGAGAGGGGAGGGGGAGAGAGATAGCCAGAGAGATATAGGCAGAGAGAGATGAAGATAAAGATAGCCAGAGAGACAGAGAGAGAGAAGGAGAGGGGTAGAAAAAAGAGGGAGAGAGAGAGAAGGAGAGAGGGAAAATAATTTAGAACTACGACAGTTATAGTGGAAGGTAGGGTAAACCGCTTACGGCACCAACTAGGTACATACTAATAAAAAAAAAGGTTGAGCTGCTTCGTTAAAAATAGTTGTTTTTTTTTAAATCTAGGAGTCGAAAGAAACCCAGAAGACTTTTATTAATCATATAAATCATTTTTCGAAATAATTCGTTGTTCAAGAAGTCAATTAAATTAAGGCATTAACAATAATCGGAATCTTTCGTGGTCAGGGTTCACAAACGGTCTCTGTAGGTAGGTGAGAAGCACCCTCCTAATTAAACGTTTCCTTTATCCCCATAAGTTTCTCAAAGAGAATCCGATTTGACAAAAGGTCTCAAGACTAACGTATGAAAAAATCATATGCCGTCATGAGAGACAGTGTGTGGATTCCAGGACCCTTCTCTCAGTGGGTCACATTATACTGATACCGACCTAACCAGTAGGGCAAGTGTAGTGAATTGGTGAGAGAAGGGTAAGAAAGAGAGAAGAGAAGGATTGATGGGTGGACGAATAGAGAGAGTGAGAGAAAGACAGGAAGAGTGTGAGAGCGATCGTTAGCGGTCGGCTGGTACTCTTTGTGGTCAAGCGAGGATTTATTGCACCCGGCAGCATCCGGTGTAGAATCAGATACGGGGGAAGAGGACACTAGCCTATTCATTGCAGGGCCCTTCCTTATCGTCACGGGTAGTACCTGTGCTGTATTATTACACCATCTTTCTCTCCCCAACCCATCCCCATCCCTCTTCCTCTTTTCCTATTTGTTCGTTTTGGCTCTTAGAGTCAGTCTAAGTTTGTCTCTCGTGTAGTGAGCATGTTTTCAGTCCGTGTTCGACTACAAGTAGATTATATATAAATTTTTCTTCATATTCATTATTCTTCGTAGTAATATTATGTTGTTTAGTATTGTCAATAAACGGTTTGATTTTATTAAAACAAGACTTGTTGTTTCGGCGAAATGTTGTGACTGTTTTGTACGCGACAGCAAGAATTCCGGACAAATAAACTTTCCAGATTGCGTGTTTGAAAAATAAAACCTTCCGGTTGACAGCCCTAAGCTCAACCACTGGACAATCTCGCCCTCTTGAAACACACATAATCTCCTCCATTAGTCATATAGAATTTTCTCAAAAGTCAACACTGCCAGTTTGCATCAGGGGGTGACAATCATCACAAATCAGAATCATTCACTGTCAAATGAACCATTCTCTTCTATTTTCTAATAATGTTGTCCAATTGGTCTGTTTCTT
>RQTK01000604.1:36951-50466 GCA_003991915.1 Elysia chlorotica | reverse complement strand
CCGTTCTATCTCTCTCCCCCCCCCCCCCCCCCTCCCTCTCTCTCTCTCTCTCTCTCCCTCTCTCTCTCCCTCCCTCACCCCCTCTCCCTCTCTCTCCCTCCACCTACCGTTGTCCTTGCCGGGTTGCTGCCCCAGGCCTATCTTCTCGTAGAGACTGAAGTTGCCGTTGTATCCACCGAGATGGCCCCCCTGGGAGAAGCTGCCGGTGCCACCAACACTGCCGTATGGGGAGTGGCCTGGCATCACTGTCATGTCACCTGGGGATCAGGAAAGATCAGGGACTCAATATGACGAAAAGATACTATCGTTAACCAAAGAGATGTTCGAATTTACTACAAGGCAGAAGTAAAATATACTCGTATGTTTGATGTAAGAAAGCTTAAATTCTTCTGCAACGTCTCCTAGAGATGGAGACAAGAAACAAAGAAAAAAACGCTTTTTATTAAAATACAATGTATTGGCTGTGCCTGCAAATAATTCCACATTTTGTCCCCTTTTTGTTCAGTATTTAAGTACAATACCGCCAGTCCTTAACGTTGTGATAAGACACAGGTAACAAAGTTTGATGAATAGAACTGCAATATTGCGGTGCAAGACACAGGTAAGAAAGTTTGGTAGAAGAGAACTTCAATATTGCGATCTAACATACAAGTAAACAATCTTTAGTAGAAGAGAACTTCAATATTGCAACATAAGACACAGGCAAACAATCTTTAGCTGGAGAGCTTGGGCTTCAATAATTGCCATGAAACACAAGCAACTGACGGAATTATGTCTTGTAGATGGTAAAAGTTTAAAAAAATCATGTAATCGTTGGTAGCTTCAACACTACTGCCATTTATCACGGAGATTTAACATTGCCAACAGGCATATGAAAAGAGCGTAGTTGCGCTTTGGTTAGATCGTCGGCGGCTAGGGGGGCGCGGTAGTATTGAGGTAGAACATCGGCTTCTGACGCAAAAGGTCCGGGTTCGAGTCCTGTCGATTGCGTTCCTTACTGGTTGGGTCAGTGCCAGTTTAATGTACCCGCTGAGTCAGAAGTCATGGCATCCCCGCTCTGCCTCGTGTGTGGCAGCACATAAAATTGTTAGACGTCAGTATTGGGGTCCGTCCACAATATAGCCTATATAGTGCTGATG
Source organism: Elysia chlorotica (assembly GCA_003991915.1). Taxonomy (NCBI): domain Eukaryota; kingdom Metazoa; phylum Mollusca; class Gastropoda; family Plakobranchidae; genus Elysia; species Elysia chlorotica. Next base: position 49,327 of record RQTK01000604.1, on the reverse strand, counting down.
GTGGACGTAAATAACCAACTCAATTCAACTCAGATCATCGGCTTCTGATGCAGGAGGTCCGAATTCGATCCCCGCTCTGGCAACAGCGTTTGTTCATACTAGTTCGGTCAGTGTTAGTATAATTTGGTCCAGCTCTAAGTATCCCGTTCTGACAGAAAGAAATCCGCGCGACTAAGAGTTGTATTGACCATATCAAGTAGTAGACTCGATAAGACAGTGGTAGTGGTGTTCATGTCGGCGTTGTTGTTGTTGTTGCTATTCTTATTGTTGTTATCATTGCTGTTGATCTTCTCACCTCCAAGCCTATCCTGCGGGAGTATGGATGCGCTGCCGTTGTTGTTGAGAGAGGCGCTAAAACCACCAGCACTTGTTCTGCCGCTGTTGTGGTTGCTGCTGGCGTTGGAGCTCGTGTCGTTGCTGCTGCTGTCACCGTTGCTGCCTGGAGGCTGAGTGCCCATGTTCGCGTTCATGGCTTGTGGGAGGCGTCAGGGAAAGGAGCACAAGGCGGGCATTGTTGAGCCGCCTTCACCTTGTTGGGCAGTGGGCAATGCGAGCAAATCTTATTATTCATATTAAAATTAGATTTTTTTTATTGTCAGTTATTATTATAACTACTACTACTACTACTACTACTACTACTACTACTACTACTACTACTACTACTACTACTACTACTACTACTACTACTACTACTACTACTACTACTACTACTACTACTACTACTACTACTACTACTACTACTACTACTACTTACTACTACTACTACTACTACTACTACTACTACTACTAATACTACTACTACTGCCACAACTACTACTACTACTACTACTACTACTACTACTACTACTACTACTACTACTACTAATACTACTACTACTGCCACAACTACTACTACTACTACAACTACAATTATTATTATTATTATTATTATTATTGTTATTATTATTATTATTAGTAGTAGTAGTAGTAGTAGTAGTAGTAGTAGTAGTAGTAGTAGTAGTAGTAGTAGTAGTAGTAGTAGTAGTAGTAGTAGTAGTAGTAGTAGTAGTAGTAGTAGTAGTAGTAGTAGTAGTAGTAGTAGTAGTAGTAGTAGTATCATCATCATCATCATCATCATCATCATGTTTCATCTTTCACTCTGCAGATAGTGAAAAACGCAAACAACTACAGCAGATTTCCCAGGCGTTCACCCTAAGCTGACATCAATGCAATTAGTAGGGAAGAAGACATTTCGTTCGGTAATCCAAAAGCTTCCTGGTTTGAAGTCACTCGCTCTGTCATTGAGCCACGCCGCTGTCCTCTCCACCCTACTCCCCTCTTTTTCCCCATACAAGACTTGCTAAAAACAAAAACTCTAAATTAATGTCACAGTGCCCTCCCAATTTTAGCACGGCTATAAACACACTGATACACTGTACTTCCAAAAACAAAACAAGTGACTCATTTCAAGGTGCGAGGATATAATTAGACACCATATACAACTGTATGAGCTTCTCTTCGTGTTATCATATTGATTTTGTTCAGTCGCGTCTCACTTGCGTGAAAGGATGGGTCTTACAGTAGTTACTTTCGTTAGTCCGAGAAAGAAAATAAATATTGACAGGCATGTTGACTTGCCATTCCAGTAAGGCAGAAAGTAGGTAATAGTAAGTCAGTCCTCATAGTATTCTGACATTCACGATAGAAAGGCGAGATGTACAATTTGATATTATTACAATGGTGTGTACTGTAAAAAGAAACTTTCAGGAACTACTTTATAATGATTACGTCTCTACTTCTAAAAAACAAGTAAGATAGCTCTCATTATGTACTTTTCAGCTCACTCTACACTCAAGGCAGAAATCAGTGGATTATTATTAGTTCACTGTACACTCAAAACAGCTAGTTAGAGAGTAGGTAGTATTTTGCTTCACTGTACATATGAGACAGTAGGTGAGATGGTAGACATGTTGCTTCACTGTACATATGAGACAGTAAGTGAGATGGTAGACATGTTGCTTCACTGTACATATGAGACAGTAAGTGAGATGGTAGACATGTTGCCTTACTGTACATATATGACAGCTAGTTAGAGGGTAGGCATGTTGTCTCATTGTACACACAAGGCAGTTGGTGAGAGGGTAGACATCTTGCCTCATTGGACACATAAGACAGTTGGTAAAAGAGTAGACATGTTGCCTCACTGTACACATAAGACAGTAAGTGAGACGGTAGACGTGTTGCCTCATTGGACATTTGAGACAGTTAGTGAGACGGTAGACATGTTGCCTCACTGTACACATAAGACATAGAGACGGTAGACGTGTTGCCTCATTGTACACATAAGATAGTGAGACGGTAGACGTGTTGCCTCATTGTACACATAAGACAGCTAGTGAGACGGTAGACGTGTTGCCTCACTGTACACATAAGACATAGAGACGGTAGACGTGTTGCCTCACTGTACACATAAGACATAGAGACGGTAGACGTGTTGCCTCATTGTACACATAAGACAGCTAGTGAGACGGTAGACGTGTTGCCTCACTGTACACATAAGACATAGTGAGACGGTAGACGTGTTGCCTCACTGTACACATAAGACATAGAGACGGTAGACGTGTTGTCTCACTGTACACATAAGACAGCTAGTGAGAGGGTAGACGTGTTGTCTCACTGTACACATAAGACAGCTAGTGAGACGGTAGACATGTTGTCTCACTGTACACATAAGACAGCTAGTGAGACGGTAGAGATGTTGCCTCACTGGACATATAAGACAGTTGGTGAAAGGGTAGACATGTTGCCTCACTGGACATATGAGACAGTAATTGAGAGGGTAGACATGTCGCCTCACTGTACACATAAAACAGCACTGTACACATAAGACAGCTAGTGAGATGGTAGACGTGTTGTCTCATTGTACACATAAGACAGCTAGTGAGACGGTAGACGTGTTGCCTCACTGTACACATAAGACATAGAGACGGTAGACGTGTTGCCTCACTGTACACATAAGACATAGAGACGGTAGACGTGTTGTCTCACTGTACACATAAGACAGCTAGTGAGAGGGTAGACGTGTTGTCTCACTGTACACATAAGACAGCTAGTGAGACGGTAGAGATGTTGCCTCACTGGACACATAAGACAGTGAATGGTAGACATGTTGCCTCACTGGACATATGGGACAGTAATTGAGAGGGTAGACATGTCGCCTCACTGTACACATAAAACAGTTAGTGAGACGGTAGACATGTTTGGGCGGTAGTTATGTTTGCTCTCTTACAAATGTTACTATTAAAACTATATCGAAATTTAATGATTCTTTATCCGAGTCGTAAAATGCTAGTGTTTACAAGGTTGTCACATAAAGCAAGGTCCGCTATATCAACTCCTCGCAATTATACACTATTGTCGTCGTATTTCCTGTACTCTCATGGATTTCCGATCCGTTCTATGGTAGGGTAGGAAAAAAATGTATGCGGCTATGTGAGGCATCATCTAAAATCATTAGCTCATTTCTTTTTGAAGGGCACAGCTTGTCAATATAATGACCTTCTAGTTTTATAGTGCTGAGACTTAGTTAGGAGTGCAAGGATATTCTTCAGGAGGGCGGAATTGATGTATAACAAATTGTTTAGGCTGTGTACATGAAAAAATTCAAAGTAAATGTGTTCTAAAAAAGAACAATTCACTTGGTCGCTTGATTGGAGACAGTATTTTTTTTTACTGTTGTAAAAAAAGTATAATAAATTGTCGCCTCAAGTAAAATTTTGAGCGATATAGCATAGGCTTGTCAAATCGATACGAAGCCTTAAATATCAAGTTGAGATGAATAGGGGGATGTTCAAAGTCAGGATAATAAGCATGTAATATCAATTTGAGAGTTATTGATCACTGTTCGATTATGTAAAGGTTGGATTCGACGCATGTGGTATCAATTTGAGATGGATAGATCATTGTGTTACGATTGGATACAACACGTGTAATATCAAGTTGGTTGATATAAAGTTATCGTAGTTTCACTGTGTAAAGATTGGATACGACGGATGTAAATCAAGTTGAGATTGATAGATCAATAATGTAATAACATGTTGAGATTTATAGATCGATAATGTAATAACAAGTTAAGAGTGGTAGACCGCCCATGTAATTTCAAGTTGAGGCCATGTAATATAAAGTTGATATCGATAGACCGATCATGTAATGTCAAGTTGAGATGGAAAGATAAAGCATGTAACATCAAACTGACATTTGCAGATCGACCATGTAATAACAATTTGAGATGGGTAGACCGACCATGTAATAACAAGTTGAGATGGATAGATCGCTGTAAAGATTGGATATGACGCATGCAATTTCCAGTTGATATCGATAGATGGACCATGTAATATCCAGGTGAGATTGATAGATCAATAATGTAATAACAAGTTGAGATGGGTAGACCGACCATGTAATAACAAGTTGAGATGGATGCATCGCTGTGTAAAGACTGGATACGAACCATGTAATAACAAGTTGAGATGGGTAGACCGACCATGTAATAACAAGTTGAGATGGATAGATCGACCATGTAATAACAAGTTGAGATGGATAGACCGACCATGTAATAACAAGTTGAGATGGATAGACCGACCATGTAATAACAAGTTGAGATGGATAGATCGCTGTGTAAAGATTGGATACGAACCATGTAATAACAAGTTGAGATGGATAGATCGACCATGTAATAACAAGTTGAGATGGATAGATCGACCATGTAATAACAAGTTGAGATGGATAGATCGCTGTGTAACAATTGGATACGAACCATGTAATAACAAGTTGAGATGGATAGACCGACCATGTAATAACAAGTTGAGATGGATAGACCGACCATGTAATAACAAGTTGAGATGGATAGATCGATGTGTAAAGATTGGATACGAACCATGTAATAACAAGTTGAGATGGATAGATCGCTGTGTAAAGATTGGATACGAACCATGTAATAACAAGTTGAGATGGATAGATCGTTGTGTAAAGATTGGATACGAACCATGTAATAACAAGTTGAGATGGATAGATCGATGTGTAAAGATTGGATACGAACCATGTAATAACAAGTTGAGATGGATAGATCGACCATGTAATAACAAGTTGAGATGGATAGATCGACCATGTAATAACAAGTTGAGATGGAAAGATCGACCGTGTAATAACAAGTTGAGATGGGTAGATCGACCATGTAATAACAAGTTGAGATGGATAGATCGACCATGTAATAACAAGTTGAGATGGATAGACCGACCATGTAATAACAAGTTGAGATGGATAGACCGACCGTGTAATAACAAGTTGAGATGGGTAGATCGCTGGATACGAACCATGTAATAACAAGTTAAGGTAAAACGATCGATGTGTAAAGATTGGATGCAAACCATGTAATAACAAGTTAAAGTAAAAAGATCGATGTGTAACGATTGGGTACCAACCATGTAATAACAAGTTAAGGTGAAAAGATCGATGAGTGACTGACCTGGACTTTCCTAACGGCCATGGACTGGCGTCTGTGGATGGCACATCATCACTGCGGCCGCGTCCACTCCAAGCTGACCACTGGGCCTGCCTGGGGCGCCAGTGTCCAGTACTGCGCTGGTCAGAGAGTGTCCAGTCCACCAGGCCCACTAAGTCCACGTCTCCCGGTGTAAAAGGATGATTTCTTGTTGCTAGAGTCCAGTAGATCTAGCCAGTGAGTCTTGTGGTAAGCGGCAAGCTGGGCAATTTGAATATTTTTCTTTATAGGTGAATAAAAGGGAACTACCTTTCGTTTTAAGGAGGAATTTCAGTTTTTGCTTAAATCGGTCTAAAAACACTTTTTTGTAATTTGAAAAAAAAATGTAATTTCGAAATGACACTAAATTTATCTAGGTGAAACAGGCAGTAGGCACAAATCCGAGACCAATTCTGAAGATTATGGATCCAATAAAACAACCATGTATGTAAGGCGTGTGGCAGCCTTGAGAAATGAATTTCTTTATCAAAGTCTTGAATGATGCTCTATTTATTCTTTTTCTGTTCCAATGAACGAATCTATCATCCCGTTTAGTCCACCAGATATAGACTTCGATAAAACAATGGTGGGAAGATGGGAATGCCCAGGCTGACTCCACTTTTACTTGGTATTTAAGTCCAGAAGGTTTCACGTTTCACGTCACTAGAAGCCAGTTATATATTCACTCCCTCCAGCATAGTTTGTTTTCTGAAAAGAAAAGAAGCAATTTTGAAAAAGGAGTTAGAGATAATATTTTTGTCGTTTTCAGAAATTCAAGAAATGCCCTGTCTACTTTTGTACCGTATACATAATTAATCAGCATTATCTTTAATTTTGGTGGAAACGTGGATTTAACCTAAAAAAAAAATTAGAATTTCCAAAACCATCCATAAAACTATGCATAACTTTAAGAAAGGGTTCAATCACGCAGTTCCATTTTACCAAGTTGCTGGAGACGACACAACCCTATAATAAGAACGGCATAATCTTTGACCAACTCTCCTCTATATGCCCAATTCTTCATCCTCCTCAATCCACTCCTCCTCCTCCTCCACCTTCCCTTCTCTTTTTTCTTATTCTTTTTCTATTATCTTGTACCACTTCTTTTACTTCTACTCTTTCTGCCCATTGTTCATCCTTTTCCATCTTCTCATCCTTCTCCGCTAGACTCTTCTTTTTTCTTCTTCATTTTCTATTTCCTTGTACCACTTCTTTTACTTCTTAGTTTTCTTCTTTTACTTAATAGTTTTCATCCCCACCCTTATTACAAAAGACGTTTGAAAAACTAAAAAGCACCACTGTGGATTAAGAATTATTTCTAGGTACAGACCAGAGAAGGTAAGAGAGAACGCGTTCATAATTGAATCACTTCAAAAATATACAGAGTCAATGTACATACTAATTTCCATCACTACGAAGGCATGGTACAAGTTAGAGGTCTTACAATAGCGAGGCCCATATACAGAACGCAAAGAAAAACGGGAGGGGCGGGAATCTACACCGACATCTAATCATAGCTCTATTCAAGACTTAATGAGCAAATGAGCAATCAGAAAATCTCATTATCTGGTCAACAGGTCATAAGGATAAACGTACTTTTTACGGGTAGCCACAAAGAGAGAGAGAGAGAAGAGAGAGAGAGAGAGAGAGAGAGAGAAGAGAGAGAGAGAGAGAGAGAGAGACAGAGAGACAGAGAGAGAGAGAGAGAGAGAGAGAGAGAGAGAGAGAGAGAGAGAGAGAGAGAGAGAGAGAGAGAGAGAGAGCGGAATTAGATGGGCTTCCGATTAATTTTACTGATACAGATTAAACCAGTAAGAAATGAATGGAATGTGGTCGAGAACAGAATCCAATTCGCACCTCATTATTAGAAGTCCAGCGCTTCACCGATTGGACAACCTCGCCCTCCAAGAGCAAACTGGCTCAAGTGGCAGAGCGTTGGTTCGGCATGTCCTGGTTTGGAATCAACGATGGGTTACAAATGTATTTTCCCATTTCGTCCCCTAAAGGTTGTGTCGTTGTCAGTATAATGTGACCGGCAAAGACAGGAGTAATGTTATCCCCTTGTCTCTGTGTAACAGCACACAAAATATCAAATGTTAATCTTGGGGCCCGTCTACAATATAATCTATAACAGTACTAACATAGGACGTTAAGCAAGTAACTAACTCAACTCAACCTCGCCCGCTGCGCAACACTAAAATTAATGGATTGAGCGATCCTAAACACTAAGGAGGAGGTAAACGAGAACTCGAGACTATTCTCCAGCCGTAATTACGCAATTAGCGCCCCTGGTAATGCTGACGGCACAAGGTTGGTCACTTTGTCCTCAGGGAAATCAAAAGGAGAGACACGTTCTAGTTTATCTCTTAAAAATAAATAAAATAGGAAATAACTAATTAAAAAGAAAACTAAACAGCTGTAGATATAACACAATATTCAAAACAAGGAACTGATAGTAAAATGGCGTTAGATGGGTTTCAAGAGCCTTGGGAATAGACGCTTCGCTCTTCGTACCAGGGTACTGCTAAATTCCTTTGTTAAAAAAATGCGCAACGCAACGATGTGTTAAGCTTTTGCAAAAATCTCTCTCTCTCTCTCTCTCTCTCTCTCTCTCTCTCTCTCTCTCTCTCTCTCTTTCTCTCTCTCTCTCTCTCTCTCTATGTCTCTCTCTCTCTCTGTCTCTCTCTCTCTCTCTTTAATTTTGAATCCTTGGTCTAAGAGCACAAACAAAGGGTTTCATACTGAATGCCCGGTCCAACTATAGCCCCACCCCAGCCACCAGCGACCCTCTGGCTTTATATATATGTACCATCGATATTACGAACAAAAGGTAATGTGAGGCCAGAGTTGGAAAGGGGGAAGTAATAAAAAAAAAAGAAAAAAAAAGAATAAATTATACGAGTGTGCTACCCTGTGCGTTAACAAAACCCTGGCCCAGAAGCCCCTTGTAAATGTATGTATAGGCTAGAGCTAGTGGGCTGGTTTCCGCTTCGGGACATGACCTCGAACTGAAGAAATTTGGGACATCATTGTGTGCTCTGGTGGTGGGGAAAGTAGGTCGCCGACCTACTTCTTCAGAAAGACTGGACTACATTTTTTTGACTCATGCAGTCTGTAATCTCGTTCAATTAACAGGCCATTACCTAACTATAGTCAAATTTAGAAATACATGATATGCCGCCTGTCATATCGATTTATCTATATCGATGTATCCGTTTATATATAATATAACAAGATAATAATAGAAATATAAATTTCCCTACAGACTCATACACTCACCCATTGCTCTATGTATCAAGATTATAATTATTTTCAAACGGCACTTCAAATGTACCGGTATGTATACTTATTTTCATAATTGTAATGTATAAAACAATAAATGAATCTACCTATCCGCCTATCCATTCCTCTATGCAGTTCGTAGAGCCAAGATTTGTAGCAACTATCTGTCTATCCCTCTGTGTAGTTCATACAGCCATAATTTGCAACAACTATCCGCCTATCCCCCACTGCCGCTCGTACAACCATGATTCGCAACAATTTTCTGTCTATCACTCTATGTAGTTCGAACAACCATGATTTCCAACAACTATCCGTCTATTCCTCTATGTAGTTCGAAGAACCATGATTTCATACAACTATCCGCCTATTCCTCTATGTAGTTACTACAACTATGATTACTACTATGATTTGCAACAATTACAACGTGACCACTCCTCTGAACACCGATTGACAACTCAGAACTCGGAAGATGGCAAGATAACTATAGGCATAGCAAGATTATAGGTTGGACGTTTACCAATCTATCAACAAGTTGTCTGTGTCAGAGTGACTAGACCTACACGCGTGAAATGCCTTCCAAATCGATGCACTGAGGATCTAGGAATTGCATGGTTTTTCTTTAAAATTATTATTTCTTTAACAACATCAGCATTACCCTTCATCTCTCGAAAAAAATCCATCGATCCTTTTGAACAACATCGTCAAAAACGCTCTTCATAAGTAAATTGGATGTTGTATGTATAGGTAGAGCCAACTGATAGTAATGAATATGAGGAGATTTTTAATGATAATATAAAAAATGACATAAATCAAAGATTTAAAACCATGGGAGACATACTTAAAGATAATGAGAAAGAGAAATAGTTTTGGAGCCATACAAAGAGAGACAGGTGAACTGGTGAAGGTCGAGTAAGATGGACAAAGAAGATTAAAATATTCGCAAAAGATTGTAAAGACATGTTTGCCTTGATTGGAAGGACATATAAAAAAGAGAAAAAGAAGCGGGAAAGGACAGCTTTGAGAAGAGGGGAGATTGATGTAGGAGAAGGAGGAGGAAGAGTGGAGGAGAAGTAGAAGAATAGGATAAAGATGACTATAGTGATTTTGATGGTGATGATGATGATGATGATGATGATGATGATGATGATGATGATGATGATGATGATGATGATGATGATGATGATGATGATGACGTTAATAGTTATATAATAAAGAGAAGGCCAACCCACATCAAGGTGAAAATAGACACAAATAAATAATGTTTATAGACGCAGACTAGCAGTAGCACCTGCTGTATCAGATCAACATTAAAAAAAAAATATTTTTTTTCCGGTTAGCCTGAAAATTCTCGCTTTTTCATCTATCGCAAAAACGTTTACATTTATTGAGAAAAAAATATAACTACCAACACAGATCTAGATTATTGTCGTAAAAGACCTTACTATTGTTGACCTTATATTATTTTCTTGCCTTCTCTTAGCTCGCGCTCCCTATCCCCACTATTCATCACCCACACCCTCCCACCGTGTTCTAGATTATAACTGGTTGAAAATACCATGACACGTTAGTACAATGTACCAGCAGGTACCTACCCCCGGCCTGAATAGGCAATAAGTCAGGGGGGAGGCTGGTAACAGTGGTAAGGCTACAGCTCCCGTGCTCTACATAAAAGAACTAGCTCAATTCACGTTTATTTCTGACCTCCAGAATCCAGGTCAAGTTGACAACTTGACCTTGACATACATAGCTATCTACGAGGGCACATTATATGACTGCATGATCTTTCTCTCTTTCTCTCTCTCTGTCTCTATCTCGGTCTCTCTCTGTCTCTTTCTCTGTCTCTCTCTCTTTCCCTCTCGGTCTCTCTTTGTCTCTTTCTCTGTCTCTCTCTGTCTCTTTCTCTGTCTCTCTCTCTTTCTCCCTGTCTCTCTCTTAGTCTCTTTCTTGTTCTAGCACTCTTTTTCTCTGTCTCTCTGTCTCTCTCCCTCTCTCTCTCTCTCTCTCTCTCTCTCTCTCTCTCTCTTTCTCTCTCAGTATCTTTTTCTAGCGCTGTTTCTCTCTCTCTATCTCTCTCGCTCTTTATCTCTCTTTCTCTCTCTTCGTTTCATCTTTTCTTTTTTTTTATCTCTCGCTCTCTCGCACCCCCTTTTTTCCCCATCCCTGCCTCTACATCTATCACTCTTCCTGTATCTCTTCTTCTCATTTTCACTCTCTTTCCCCGAGTCTCTTATGTTTGTAATCATTCCTATTAAATATCCTTCAACTTTTTTTTTTTCCTTCCTCTTTTTTTTTTTTTTTTTTTACCAAAATCGACTTTCACAACCCCTTATTTCTCTGTTTTACCCTATTTTAAACCTTATCTTTCGATTGAATTAACAGCAACAGCACCAATTCTCACATAAACATAACGATGATAAATCCAAGTGCCTCTGGACGTTAAAAATTATCAGCAACTAGACAACCTACCTTATCCAGCTACAATTATTAATAATGTAGAATTAGAAGCAATGCGTCACCTCTGTTCTTTCCTGAATCTTGTGAAAGGTGACCCCAAGACAACTAATTAAAAAAACTACATTCTCATTGAAACTGTATGTTTATCTGACGGGTATTTGAGAGAGATTGGTATGACAGATTTTGAGAGAGAGAGAGAGAGAAGAGAGAGAGAGAGAGAGAGAGAGAGAGAGAGAGAGAGAGAGAGAGAGAGAGAGACTGGTTTTAACCTCTCATGGGTTCCATTGAGGGATTCTTTAAAGCCACTGTTGAATTTCTTTTTTTTTTTAATAGAAAATAAAGGTGACAACTTCATAGGTATGCGATAAAACGGACAATTCTCCTGTAAATGAAATAACTTAATATTTTTCGTAAGAGGGAATAACAGATATGGAAAAAAAGGAAAAAAAAAAAAGAAAGAAAGAATACCCAGCAAAGCATTGTGCAACCAGACCTACGCGTATGTTGGTTGTAGCGCGAAGCTTTTTTTATTACTGAAAACAGAACAAAATTAGGCAATAAAAAGCAACACTTTCATTTATTCCATTTACAAATAAAAAGATACACAAAACTAATAGACACGCCTACACAAGTGTCAAAAAACCAGACTAATCAATGTGGAAAACTGAGAAACAAACGAAAAAAAATGGAAAAAAATCATTACCTAAAGGTGTAATAAACCCTTTTAATATCTTGTTAGAAAGTCAATCAGACAGACTAATAAGTAACACATTATCATAGGAAGGTTGATTAAAATTACTATGATATAGAAGAAATTCCCCAATACGTAACTCGTACAAAAATACTTAATTTTCTTACGTTATCTGGTAAACGTCTCATAATGGTATGTTCATAATGGGGTTTTGTCTCTTTCTCTTTTCCTCCCCCTCTCTCCTCTCTCTCTCTCTCTGTCTCTCTATTCCTCTTATTCTCTTTATCTCTCTCTTTTCTCTCTCTCTCTCTTTCTCTTATTCTGTTTCTCTCTCCCTCTCTCCCTCTCTCTCTATTTCCTCTCTCCTTTTCCCTCTCTCTCTTGCTCTCTCTCTATCTCATCTCTCTCGCTCTCTCTATCTCATATCTCTCTCC
>RQTK01000604.1:15500-30368 GCA_003991915.1 Elysia chlorotica | reverse complement strand
ATAATAATAATAATAATAATAATAATAATAATAATAATAATAATAATAACAAAAATAGTAATAATAATAATAATAACAAGTAACCACAAAAACAACAACAGGAACAACAAGTAATATAACAGGTTTAGAAAAAGGATAGGCCTCTTCTAAAACAGTATTTGTCAAACGGATTTTTATTAGAAACGAACACAATGTACCAACAGAAAGTAACGCCACCATGCTCGATTCTCTCCCTTTCATAAAATCTCGCCCACACAGCAATGGTACCACTTTCAAATTATATTTCGAAATAAGAAGAAAAAAAATGGATTCTTCGTAGAAAAAATGGACAACGTTAACAGCATTTGAGGAGCATCAATTCTCAATTACAAGGACGGATGAAACCAGACACCACAGGGCATCAAACGGTTTTCAGGCAGGCAAACACTAGCATGGCATTGTGCCGAATAAAATGTAAGGACAAAGAATACCCCATTCTCCTTACAGCTACTCCATACCAGCTTAGTATACTAGTATCAAGAGGGAGGGGACACCCGACTGGGAGGGTATCTAAATAAATACCAACTGAAAGAAAAAGAGAAGAAAAAAAATCCTCATCCTACCCAGATTGTGTTAGATTTGTTACTTAGCGTCTAACGTCAGCAATATATAGGCTAGACTTCGGACGGGCTCCAAGCCTACTGTCTGACAATGGTGTATATATGCTCATTGCTGCCACGCAGAGACAGTGCGAGGAGACCTGGACTCCAGTCTCAGCCGGTCGTCCTACCCATTGAAGATGAAAGAAAAAAAAAACAAGACCAAAATAGTGCCCGGAGCGGCAACCATCTCTTCCGCCTCTGTGAGTTAGATAAACACACGCGTCGGGCTGGGACAGAAAAAATCCCCACTGCGTGAGGAAATACCTTTATACTACAGAAAAAAATAATGAGGAAAAAACAAGGAGTCGTGTCCATACAACAGTAAAACCTGCGCAGTATCCGTGGTACAATGTATACAGGACTGACAATGACAGGGTAGTCCTGACGTGTGTAGCCCACGCGACTAGGGGACTGACTACTTACACAGGGCAGTTACCAACCTTACTACAACAAACAGTATTTATACTATCTTTCTTTGTACTAGTTTGTAGGAAAAACGCTTATGCAGGTTTGCAGATCTGCTAAATAGACAGCCCAGCTATTATAATAGGGATGATTTTAATTTTTTTGGTCGAGGCTTTCTATAGTAAACCCAGTTAAGTCCACGTCGCCGAAAAATATTGTGGGAAGTTCTTTGTAGGAGAGAAATATTCTTATACTGTAATTACTTAAACGGCCTTTATATCCATAAGGAAGATCATTACGCAGTGACGGACCTCAAGATTAAAGTCAAATTTGTTTACATGCCGCAAGAAGACCAGTTTGCATTTGAACGACCCACAGTCCTCTATGCATATCCTCTATGCAAACGAACGTACCATGATGGAAAACAATATCAGAAAAAAAAAATGGATAAAAATTTGCAGTTGATATTTTGATTCATCCGCTAGCCCAAGACAAGAACGAGTTAGTTTGTTTTGCCCTCCTCAAAAATTAATCAAAACAAATGTATGTTTTTTTTTTCTTCAAATAAAACTCCAAAACATACGGGATCCTGGGAATACAGTGTATCAGGACTGTATCAGGACTCTTGTCTCAGCCGATCGAGTACACAGGGCAGGGACGAAATCTAACAAAAAATATTTGCCCTTATCATGGAATCGAACCGGGTAGAGAGATCAATGCTCTACCCCTTCGGGAACAGGGAGGACTGCCTACAATATTCATGCCTACTCAAAAGAGCACTCAAAATTATGCCAACTGGCGCCTCTGTACACATTTTCCTTACACTTTTTTTTTGCCAAAACCGTTCTCCTTAATGTCGGTTTATGTTGGCAGTTCCCCAGCAGTGACTAGTTGTCTATTAGCCGCCGCCGCTCTATAATGGTTTGTTTGTTTTGCTTCTCTCTATTATCATAGCACTGGTGGTATTGATGATCTAGGGACGTCGACCCTCTCCAATATTTTGATGGATATACTTAATTGTATTTTGCAAATCTTGGTAGCCTGCTTCAGACTCTTTCTAAACTTCTGTAAGCTAATTAATCCTCAAAGATCTTTTTGTACCGAATGCGTTTCTTTCTCAAAGAACATTTGATTCGGCAAAAATGTTTTCAAAAAAGATTACTAATTTCTAAAGTTGGGACATATGATAGGATTGTTCTGAAGATATACAGAGAGACAGAGAGAGAGAGAGAGAGAGAGAGAGAGAGAGAGAGAGAGAGAGAGAGAGAGAGAGGGGAGCGAAAGACATAGTGTGTTTGGGAGAGAGAGAGACATAGAGAGACAGAGAGAGAGAGAGTAAAAGAGACAACAAAAAGACAGAGAGGCAGACAGACAGACAGAAAAATCCTACACGAGATACCAGTTCTCCTGCCCGTTAGATCCTGTAATAATAGTATGGGCAAAAAGTGAACCAAGTGTAGGCATGTAACAGCTGCAGAGGAATAAGTACACACAATTATTTGTCTTGTTTTGCATGGGGGCGTAATTATTGTCTGTTTGGTGACTACATGCTTAATACCTAATACAGTACCGTATAAACGGGGGGCGAGCTGTCTGAAGTGTTAGAGTTTTGGCCTTCTTTTCGAGAGATTCCAGTTCGAGCCCACGATCGGGCAAATTAATTTTAATTAATATACCGCACTTCGTTCCTATCCGGTTGACTCGGCGCAGAATATTCTGACCGGATGAGATTCCCTGGTACCCTCGCGCTGTCTCTCAGTGTTGCATAATTGGAAGTTGTGAGTAGTTGAGTTGGTTTAACGTCCAACGTCAGCACTATGTAGACTATATTGTAGACGGGACCCTAGATTGACGTCTGACAAATTCACGTGCTGCCACACAAAAGACAGGGCGAGGATACCATAACTCCTGTCTCAGCCAGTCGCATTAAACCAATCAAACAAGTAGGGGGCGAAATCGACAGGGCTCTAACTACCGTCACCACTATTTCTACCACCAGCCCACAGATTCTATAATCAAACGAACTTACCAGTGATGTTTGATTGGAACTCTATCTGCATTCCAGAATGGGGTAGCCCAAACGAGATGTCACGGGGCTTCAGTTCACGTTTGCTTCTTTCAGTGCTTGGACGTGTTTTTGTGCTTTCATTTTTTGGATTATTAGTTATGCAGTTCTTCTTATCCTTTATCTTTGTAAAGTCCTGCCATAACCATAATCGTGGCTATGGGCTCGATAATCGCAAGTCCTCTAAAGCTAGTAGCCAGTCCATAGCGTGACCATGGCCTTGGTCCCGCCATTGAGCCAACCAGACAAGGCTACAGTCTGCCCTCTGCCCAGTGCCCACTACAGTAACTGCACACTGTGAAGGGACCAGCACTACGGCCACCACAGTCACGGAGCCCTGGCATACACAACCACAGTCACAGAGCCCTGGCATACACAACCACAGTCACATACACAACCACAGTCACGGAGCCCTGGCATACACAACCACAGTCACAGAGCCCTGGCATACACAGCCACAGTCATGCCCCGCCCCGCTGCCCAGGCAGCCTAGCGCGTTAGTCAACCTGGGTCAAGCTGACCCGCGACCAGCCAGGCCTCTGTTCTAATCCATCTCCCTCTGCCTCCCTCTCCTCCTCAGCCCCGCCCCTCTTCCTACCTGGGAGGAGGGAGGAGGGGGGATGAGGAACAGGTCAAGCTTGTCCGGAGCTCAGAGTTAACGACCGAGACTGTCCCAGACCTGACCCCTCTCCCTCTGTTGCCTTCAGACTTAAGGACTAGAGACCTGGAGACTTGAGAGTGAGATGCAGAGGTCCGATCGGTACAATCCCTCATTTCATCTCACAATCCCGTCCTCTCTCTCTCTCTCTCTCTCTCTCTCTCTCTCTCTCTCTCTCTCTCTCTCTCTCTCCGTGCCCTTCTTTCTCCCCTTTTGGTCCTTCGTCACCCTCTCTCCCGTTTTTCTTTCTTCCATTTTTCTATCACACACCCACACATGCACATATCTTCGAAATCCTCATTTCAAACAACCCCTATATAACAAATACCCCACATTATCTCTTTCTCTATTTTTCTGTCTCTCATTCTGTGTTTCAGACGCACACAATGCAGAGTTGTTGGTATCAAAATTCCTTAAAACACATCATCTTAATATCTTGTCTCCAATCGCCTTCTCCTCCTGTATTTCGTTCTCTCATCCTGTCTATCACACTCACACATAGACATGTGCACATAATTATTTTCAGTATCGTAATTCCTGACGTTCCCTCAATATCCCTCTCTCTCTCTCGCTTTCTTTCTCTCTCTCTTCTCTCTCTGTCTCTCTCTCTCTCTCTGTCTCTGACTCTTTGTTTCTCCCCCATGTCCATCACAAATAAAGATGTTTAACTCTCACGAACTGCCGCTTGAAATATCGCCCCATGATAATTAAAAAAGGTTCCCATCCCAGTTTTCCTTACATCATATTTATATCTCCTGAGTCAACACCTGCCGCACACAAAACGTTTCTATATTGTACTTCCTCGTTACTTTCTCTTTGAGGCGATGCAATTTTATTCCTAAAACCTGTTGTTCAAAGTCATAACCTAAGAAAACCCACCTGAGAAACAGCTCACATAGTGTATTGGTAATACTCTTAGCCGCTCCTCGATCCAAATTCCTACCAGGAAATAGTCTTTCAGTACTTCCCAAGTCCTTTCACTAGTTTCAGTACTTCCTTTTCAGCACAGTTTTTTTTTTGTTAACACACTCTCTTTCTTCATCTCTTTCTCTCTACATCTGTCATCTTCCTCTTTCTTTCTATCTCTCTCTTTTTTTTTTCTTTCTATCTCTCGTTCGCCCATCTTACTCTTTATGTTTTTCTCTATCTTTTTCTCCTTCTCTCTTTCTTTAATTTTATCTTTATATATTTCACTTAAGCTGTCTATCCATCTTTCGCACGCTCCATCTCTTTCATTTTATCTCTCTCTCTCTCTCTCTCTCTCTCTCTCTCTCTCTCTCTCTCTCTCTCTCTCTCTCTCTTTCTCTCTCTCTCTCTCTCTCTCTCTCTCTCTCTCTCTCTCTTTCTTTAATGTTATCTTAATATCTTTCACTTAAGCTGTCTATCCATCTTTCGCTAGCTCCATATCTTTCATTTTATATCTTTCTCTCTGCCTCTCTCTCTCTCTCTCTCTCTCTCTCTCTCTCTTTCGTAAACATTTTTAAACGTAATCTACCACGTTTTGTACCACACCGCCTTCGAATAAATAATTACCGTCTCATCTATCACCACACCTTACTGAGAAGTGCGAATAGCAAGAAACCCAATAAGCAAGCAGTGAGCAGATGGCTACTAGCAGACCCTAAATAAACCAGCGTAGATCTATATCAAACGATAAAAAAAATGAGACCAAAAAAAAAAAATTCCCAACCTCCCACTTCATCGTAAACAAACACAAGGTCAGGCGCTTGCTCGATGACCAACTGTTTACCAGCAATGCACTGTTCTCAGTGATCTGCTGCAGCTCTGAAGTTAAGTGCACACCCTTCCACAAGCACCCCACCCCCCTTCCCAGACACCGCCTCCCATCCCTTCCCCTGGTGACCACTGACCAGTGGTGCATGTGTGTAAACAACATTCCAGGTATGGCCAACACTGCCATCAAGAACACCAGGAGCGGATTTATCATGAAAAGAATGAGCGTACAAAAAAAAAAGGTGGAAGGAGAGCAGAAACAGTATTATCTTAGCGGGCTACCTTACCTGCCGTGGATAAACAAAACAGTGGCAATGTAGCGAATATTTGACAAAAACATTTGAAGTGGATATTTGGTAAATATATCAACATAATTATGCTGCGTGAAGGTGGTTTTATAATATCGGGAGCAGAAGACGCAGCAGTGGATATTGTAACAGTTGTAATAGAAGTAGTAGTAGTAGTGTAGTAGTAGTAGTAGTAGTAGTAGTAGTAGTAGTAGTAGTAGTAGTAGTAGTAGTAGTAGTAGTAGTAGTAGTAGTAGTAGTAGTAGTAGTAGTAGTAGTAGTAGTGGTAGTAGTAGCAGTAGTAGTAATAGTAGTAGTCGATGTGGGAGTAACAGAACTAGTTAACAACATCAACAACAAATATAACAATTACCACAATAATGATCGAAATAATACAATTGGTTGAAACCATGGGCGACATCAAATTTCTTCTCAATATAACATTTGAATATTTAATAATAATAATGATAATAATAATAATAATAATAATAAGAAGAAGAAGAAGAAGAAGAAGAAGAAGAAGAAGAAGAAGAAGAAGAAGAATATGCAAAATCATAATATGCAAAATCATAACAAAAATAAATTAACCTACAAATGCACAACTCCATAAATTTCCCCACAACCAAACACGCAGAAACTTACCCCCCAAAAAATCGAAGCCGGCCTCTCGCCACACTAGTAATGGCGTCAGAAGTCAAGTCCGTCTGTACGCAGAAGCCACCGGTCGAAACAGGGGGAGATAATAATCTTCTTGTCCCAAGGCCAAAGGTCAAGGTAACTCCTGACTGAGATGCACCTTTTATGAGGAAAGGGGAAAAAATGTATGTTGACTACAGGAGGAACACATTAACGTAGGCATAGATCTACCGGGGCATAAAAACTTGGTGGGAAAATATTGGGAAATAGGACACAAAAACTGTTGACGTTACATTATTGAGAAATGAGAGTCGGGAGTTGCGCGAATACATATTTAGTTGGGCATTAGTAATGGCGTCAGAAGTCAAGTCCGTCTGTACGCAGAAGCCACCGGTCGAAACAGGGGGAGATAATAATCTTCTTGTCCCAAGGCCAAAGGTCAAGGTAACTCCTGACTGAGATGCACCTATTTATGAGGAAAAAAGTATGTTGACTAGAAGAGGAACACATTCACGTAATCTTAGATCTACCGGGGCATAAAAACTTGGTGGGAAAATATTGGGAAATAGGACACAAAAACTGTTGACGTTACATTATTGAGAAATGAGAGTCGGGAGTTGCGCGAATACATATTTAGTTGGGCATAGTTTGTTGGTGGTTGGGTAAGTTAGTCGATTGATTGGTTGGTTGACTGGTCAGTTGATTTCTCAACGCCAATCGTGAAAGGCTAGATAACATCGTGGACGGGTCCCAAGGCTACCGTCTGCCACACAAAGACAGAGCGGTAATAACTGGTTTTCTGTCTCAGACGATCACATTGCACTGATAACACGGACTTAGCGAGTCTAAAAGAAAGCTGCCTGGTCGAAGATTGAACTTGGACCACCTGTTTGAAGCTTTGCGTTCAACTGACTGAGCAATATAAACCATTTGATCAACTCACAAAAAATGGTAATTTTCTGATCATTTCCTCCTTAAGACAAATTCAAACAACCGCAGATCACTAGAGAGAGATAGATAGATAGATAGATAGATAGATAGATAGATAGATAGATAGATAGATAGATAGATAGATAGATAGATAGACTTGCAGACTTTACAGACAGGAATGTAGGAAGGTAGATAAATTGATAAGAAGGTGCTTAAGTAGGTCGTTAGGTACCTATCTATCCATCCATCCATCCATCCATTTACCGATCTTTTTATTTATATCCATCTGTTATCTATCTATCATCTCTCTATCTTTCCAACTTATCTACTTTTTCATTAGTTAATAATCAAACCATGTATCTATCTATTTCTTTGTATACTGTCAGTCTGCCCACACCCCTCTTCTCTCTCTCTCTCTCTCTCACTCTCTCTCTGTCTCTCCCTTCATTATCAATTCTCCTGTAATGCTAAATGTCTTGCAACACGACGCGACCAGACAGGAACATTGCTGAGTTAATAATGTAGAATGTACAGAAATTCCCCTGGGCCGGAGCGCTGCCAAACACAAGGTCAGTTCGCGCCGGTAGACCAGCGAGTTATTCCAGAGCCTCCTTTGTCTTATCAGGAGAGGCCTTGCGTGAATCGAGTCCACACAGTCGTGCCTCTCTAGATCTATGGAAAAAAATTATTGTATTTGGAAGACTGTGGACCATTACGAAAACATACGTAGAGCGTAGGGAAAGGAATATGTACCGGCGTTCAAATACAGTACAGACTGTTCTTTGACGTTGTTGAGTTGAGTTGGTTTAATGTCTAACGTCAGCACTATATAGGCTATATTGTGGACGGGTCCCAAGACTGACGTCTGACATTATTATGTGCTGCCACACACGAGACATGGCAGGGATACCATGACTCATGTCTCAGCCAGTCATATTAAACTGACACCGGACCAACCAGTAGGGGGCGAAATAGCCAAGGCTCGAACCATGGAACCATGAACCCCCCGCATCGGTAGCCGATGTTCTACTCCATGGCTACCGCGCCCCGTAGGTAAGTGAATCTACACCGGAGTTAATTGAATACAGTCCGTTCTTTGACGTACAAATCCATTGAACTGACAGAAAACCCCAGGGGAAAGTGGCGTGATTATGTCACCCGTTATAATCCCGTATATCGCAAAGCCTGTAGCTTGAAGTGTCTGGCGACCCTAGTCGAGATAATCAGAACCGCTGGGCTGAGAACTACGAGAAGGCTCTGCTATGTCATGTTAGCTTTATCTTAGTCTAAATCTCTGAATGTCTAGACAAAACAGACAGGACAAAGAGGACTGTGAGCTTTTAGAACCTTAGAATAATGAAGTAAAACAACCAACCATGGAGTACTTAATATACCTCGTAGTAAGCTATGCAACCAACAGTGGTGGGGTATATTGGTTCCCATTTCTGTGTGTCCGTAGAATCGGCTATGTTGTCTAGGTTTTGAACCCCCAAAATAAGCCATTAACTGAGATCAAGAGATTACAGTATATTACTTACAAAGTTTTCCATTTCATTGTTTTAGGCTGCACACAGTATTATTTGATTTTATGGTGTTGTTGTTGTTACTGTTCTTAGCATTTTTAATCAAGTGCTCCGACTTGGGGGGCTTAATTCAAATAATCCTCTAACATTATATTACATAGCATCAACAGGGGCTGTAAAATCCGTTTTAGATAAAATTGATTATATTGATGAAGATAAAATATTGATTAATGCCTAGGTTTGTACACGTATGTCAATGTCGTTTGTAATGGAAGTCCAACTGAAAAGTCAAAAGGGCCATCTTCCTCCTTTTCTTTTTTTATTCTCTCTAAAATAAGAACATTTACAACCGCGACAATGTCCATAACAAGAACAACATCAACAGCAAAATTACTTATCACACTAGTTACAAGAAAAAGAAAAGAAAGTGGGACCCCACTTATTACAGAACGTGATAAGGAATTTTGTTGTTGTTGTTATTGTTGATGTTCCTCTTGTTGTGGACCTTTTATAATTGGCCCTTCCATTTTGAACGTCCTGCCCATTTCAACTCTAAGTACACTTACAGGTACTTTACCTTGCATAGACATAGATCTAGTACTGCTACTTGTCCGCTAGACTAAGTTAAAAGGGCTATTAATTCTGCAAATGTTTTAACATTTTCTGGGCGAGTGGACGGTTCACGGTGACCCGACCTATCCCCCCTGCCCGACTGGCTACGGTAGACCATACTAATACAATGTACTTACGTTACTAGATCTTAGTACATTAGGATCAGGCAACATTAGTTCATGGTATACATAAATTATACTTCGTTCTGGCTCTGATTCGACTCAATGCACGCTTCAGTAGAGGCGTCATGATATCAGCATCCATAGTGGAAAACAGACGATAGGTACAGGAAAAACTGCTTAGTTCTATACTAGACTAATACACATTTAATATGAAATGAATGAGCGATTAGTGTGCAAGTATGTTCGACATTGCATGTGTATAATTGGGTCCGCCTTGTGTGGCGAGTTTGCTGTTGGGGTTGGTTAGGTTTAACGTCCAACAGCAGTACTATATAGGCTATATTGTGGACGGACCCCAAGACGGACGTCTGACAATTTTATGTGCTGCCACACACGGGACCTTTTGCGTCGGAAGCCGATGTTCTACCCCTGGACCATCGCGCCCCCTGGCGAGATTGCGGTAGTATCTCACCGATTGGTGTATCGGCTGTTGTGTGAAAGTGTGTTATGATCGTGAGTAAAGTGTGTGGATGGGAAATTAATGTTGTATGCAAGTCTGCACAGACCGTGTTGTGTGTATTATATAAATATACATGTATATATTTATTCATTTATATCTACATCATTATACAATTTATATTTATATTTAACCACGTCCGTCTTGTTTGATTAGTTTGCAGCAGAAGGCTATCTAACCCACTACTGTGTAATCTATATAACCCACTACTGTGTAATCTATATAACCCACTACTGTGTAATCTATATAACCCACTACTGTGTAATCTATATAACCCACTACTGTGTAATCTATATAACCAACTACTGTGTAATCTATCTAACCCACTACTGTGTAATCTATATAACCCACTACTGTGTAATCTATATAACCCACTACTGTGTAATCTATATAACCAACTACTGTGTAATCTATCTAACCCACTACTGTGTAATCTATATAACCCACTACTGTGTAATCTATATAACCGATTCTATCTCTCTCCAGTGTCTCTCTCTCACTCTCTCTATCTCTCTCTCTCTCTCTCTCTCTCTCTATCTCTCTCTTTATTTCTCTCTCTCTCTCCGGTCTGTCTCTCCGGTCTCTCTCTCTCTCTCTCTCTCTCTCTCTCCGGTCTCTCTCTCCAGTCTCTCTCTCTCTCTCCCTCTCTCTCTCTCTCTTTCTCTCTCCGGTCTCTCTCTCTCTCTTTCTCTATCTCTGCTCTCTCACGTTTAGCTTTTCGCTCTTTCTCTCTTTGACTCTCTCTCTATCTCTCGATGTCTTTCTTTTAATCTACTCAGCACCTCGTCTTCCTTTATCACGCTATACTCTACTCTATGCACCCCTATACCTTCTTTCTTCTTCTTGTTACCATTAAGTTCACTGTTTAGTAATAATGTAATTGACTATCAAAATAAAACGGGCTAAAGGAAAGTTTGTTTTAGAGCGAAAACAGACTAGAAAAAAAGAAAGAAAAGAGGAGGAGTGGGCATACTTGTACTTGCACGTCCTCCCATAAGGTCATACATAGTTTCTTACAGCTGGTCATATTGATATTGATGCACGAAACAAATTTCTAAAACCCACTAAGAGGTAAAGTATGAGTCCATAGTACCCTCCACTGCGCTATTTGGCGCTCTCACTCAGAGCTTCCAAAAACAACAACAACAACAACAACAACAACAACAACAACAACAACAACAACAACAACAACAACAACAACGGCAACAATAACAACAACCACAAGAAAAATGTGCATGTTTAAGCTAAAAACATTGTAAACAGAATTAATTTGTCGTCTACTACACCCATCATATGGGCATAAGATTGATAGCTCTGCTAAGTGGGAAACTGAAAGTTCCGTATTATAATTCTACGCTGCATGAAATTATGTGTTACTTGTTTACTGCACAGTACAGACATTGCGATCTACATCAGTGTTATGGTTGACATAGTCATTTCACTTGAGCATGGTGACGATTGGTCTACTCCTACTCGTTGTGTCTGTGTCAGTGCATGTATAATGTGACCGAATGAGACAGGAATCCATGTGTACGTCCCTGCACTGTATCGTTTGTGGCATTACATACAATTGTCAGACGTTGGTCTTGAGACCCGTCCACAATATTGCCTTATAGAGCTAAGTTGAAAGTTATACAACAAAAACCAACAAACAATACAAGTTAGGCAAAAATGAACCGCACTTTAAAAAAATCTATTGGCTCATTTCTATAGCAATAAAGCTATGATTAAAATATACGTCAGTGCAAATTTACTTATCAATCGTCTTCGTTTTCGCGAAAGGTACTATTTTCGCAAGATATCTAACTGCAAACTTGATGACGGATGACCACTGGACCAGTGCCGGCCTGTTTTACGTAACAGGCTGACGCATGTGACCCACACAGGGCTGGCTGCCAACCCACACAGACATAGCAGTTTATACATATATCCAGGCAAAATAGTGTAACCCACACGGACATAGCAGTTTATATATACATATATCCAGGCAAAATAGTGTAACCCACACGGACATAGCAGTTTATATATACATATATCCAGGCAAAATAGTGTAACCCACACGGACATAGCAGTTTATATATACATATATCCAGGCAAAATAGTGTAACCCACACGGACATAGCAGTTTATATATACATTTATAAATCAGGCAAAATAGTGTAACCCACTCGGACATAGCAGTTTATATATACATATATCCAGGCAAAATAGTGTAACCCACACGGACATAGCAGTTTATATATACATATATCCAGGCAAAATAGTGTAACCCACACGGACATAGCAGTTTATATATACATTTATAAATCAGGCAAAATAGTGTAACCCACTCGGACATAGCAGTTTATATATACATTTATAAATCAGGCAAAATAGTGTAACCCACACGGCTATAGCTGTTTATATACATATATCCAGGCAAAATAGTGAAGCTACACGGACATATCAGTTTACATATCCAGGCAAAATAGTGAAGCTATAAGTGATGTGCATACACATGATATAGAGGCCTATTGGAGCAAGGGGCAGAGCGTTGATCTTTCAAACAGCGCAACCCTGGTTCGAGACCCTCGATTGATCAAAATATATATGTTCGATTTTGTGCCCTACTGATTCGAGCAGTTTCAGTATGATTTGACCAGCTGAGATATGAATCACATTGTTCCCGCTCTCTGTCTCTGTCTGTCTGTCTGTCTGTCTGTCTGTCTGTCTGTCTGTCTGTCTCTCTGTCTCTCTCTCTCTCTCTCTCTCTCTCTCTCTCTCTCTCTCTCTCTCTCTCTCTTCTCTCTCTCTCTGTCTCTGTGGCAGCACATATAAATTGCCAAACGCTAGTCTTGGGGCCAACCCACAATATAGTCTACATCTCATTAATGCTGAC
This sequence comes from Elysia chlorotica, assembly GCA_003991915.1. Taxonomy (NCBI): domain Eukaryota; kingdom Metazoa; phylum Mollusca; class Gastropoda; family Plakobranchidae; genus Elysia; species Elysia chlorotica. Next base: position 17,360 of record RQTK01000604.1, on the reverse strand, counting down.
GTTGGACGCTAAGGAACAAATAAACAAAAATGCATACACATAGTGCGCTTTTTTGGCGCAGGGTAGGCGTAAAATGTTAACCAATGTACGTGGTCGATCGGATGTGCATTGTGCTGACGGAAGAATTATGAAGAAGAGTTTTTTTTATAGCTTCTTGGAATTACCACAGAGGTAGAAATAGCGAGAGATTTCACGGTGAAAATCTTGCGTATATTAAGAATATTAGGAAAGAGCAGAATGAAGATGGAAGATGATAAGAGGGAAAGAGGGAGATGAAGAGAGAGAGAGAGAGAGAGAGAGAGAGAGAGAGAGAGAGAGAGAGAGAGAGAGAGAGAGAGAGAGAGAGAGAGAGAGAGAGTTAGAAAGAGATAGAGAGATAGGCTGAAAGAGATGGAGAGTGATTGCAAACCTGAAGAAAAGTAGATAATAATATGTACAGGGTCAACTGATTTAGGCGATGTAATTATGTGGTACAGTAGAACAGGAGGAAGCTCAAGTAATTTGTATTACAGCATGTGAGGAGCAGATAGAAACTATAGAGTGATAGTATTGTGTATTGTAAGGGAGACTGGATTACATTTATATAAAAAGGTCTACAGGTTCGAGAAAGACAGAGTGTAATGATGGGTGTCTTTAGAAGTCGCTTAAGTCGTTTAACACAGTCAATGTGACGCCATACACTTGTAAGTTGTATGAATAAATTAGTGCGTGTATTGATTAAAGGTTACTGAGGCTAGATTATGTAACATCTAACACGCCCAGAGAAAGTCTCAGATCAATGTATGTGTCCGAGTATTAAGTCGGTGTGTAACTTTATCTACATATTACTGTGACTATTGAGAGGTTAGTTAATATTTACTGATTGTGCATTGTGTCAAAATAAAGATGTGTTGCTCTGTTGACTTCCAACATCAACGGCTAGAGCATCTTTTGTTAAGTTCTGAAAATTAACATCTGACAATAGAAGGGGTATATTCAATATCACACCTAAGTCACATCTGACAAGGTGTGAGAAAACATGGGAAATAAAAAAAACTAAACTTAGGTGCGCAATCGCCCTTTGCAAGTCGACCTTTTAAGGAAGATTACTCAAAGATTAGAGCATTAAACAAACCATTACTAGTATTGGAAGAACGACACCCCTTTCTGAATTTGTCCAAGTGTGACTTTGGTACGGTGTTGAATTGACTCCTTCGATGTATCATTGTGTCACTCAGATACAGAGCTTGGATACCAACGGTGAATCAGGCACAAGTCGGAAATTTTACTTTTAGAGATATTCATAGTGTGTTAAGCAGCATCAAAATGTAGTTTAAGAGGTTAAAATTTTAACTCTAACGGTTCTAGAACCAGAGATAACTTTTTTGTGTGTGGAATATGTAAGGGGGTCGATATAGAGAATGTGTCCAATGTTTAGAGGGTTCTAGCTCAAAACTTACATCAGCGACTTGTGCCTGATTCACCCTGGTTGCCTCCTGGTCACGTTATACACGCACTGACAGCAGGCTAACCAGCGATAAACAAGGCTGCTTAAATATTAAGATTCGAACTATAATCTCCTAATTAGAAGCTGCGTGCTCTATCGAACTGAGCTATTTTAAGCCCACAATCGGTTATATAAGAAGATAAATCGCAGAATATAGATGTGGTTAGCAATGACATTTTTTAAAGCAGGCAACGGATTTAGGAAACATAGATGTCGTAAAAAAGAAAGGAAAAAACCAAGATGAGAGAGAGAGAGAGAAGAGGGATAAATTGATTGTGTTTAAAGGGACAACATGAAGAAAGAGAGAGAGAGAGAGAGAGAGAGAGAGAGAGAGAGAGAGAGAGAGAGAGAGAACAGAAAGAAAGAGAGACAGA
>RQTK01000604.1:0-15478 GCA_003991915.1 Elysia chlorotica | reverse complement strand
AGAAAGACAGGCAGACACAGACAAACAGATACAAAGACAGACATACAGACAAAGTGGCACATAGAGAAAGACAGGCAGACACAGACAAACAGATGCAAAGAGACATACAGACAGAGTGGCACATAGAGAAAGACAGGCAGACACAGACAAACAGACGCAAAGATAGACATACAGACAGAGTGGCACATAGAGAAAGACAGGCAGACACAGACAAACAGATGCAAAGACAGACATACAGACAGAGTGGCACATAGAGAAAGACAGGCAGACACAGACAAACAGATGCAAAGACAGACATACAGACAGAGTGACAGATAGAGAAAGACAGGCAGACACAGACATGGAGCTGCTCAAACAGATTTGAATACATAATAATGTCCCAGAACTAGCGAAAAGTTACCGTTGGACGAAGACCAGGACCTAATCGTTAAATGCCCCACATCTGTTAAACGTCTGGTCTTAAAAAACTGGCCATTCTGGGTAGTCTATCACATTCTGTCTTTGTGCCAAGGTCGGAGTCAGTCCTAGGGCGAGCAGGGGGAGTTATAAAGAAGCGCCAACCACAGGCATGTACTTAAGTGAATATTTCAGCTAAAGATGTGAATTAATGCTTACAAAATACGATATTTTGGCTTCAGTTTAGCTGCGTAGTGAACGAGACGCATAGAATCCGCAATCGATAATATCGTGTTCATGGCAGTCGGAGTAATTCGGATTCCGGACTCAAGGCTATTCTTTACTAAGTGCGCATGGTTAGAGGGGACAGGCCATGGCTAGAGGAAGGTTCAATATCTAATCATCATACATGGAATTCATTGCTTCTTGCGATAAATAATTAGATATCTCGGTACACGAAAGATAATCGCTCAAAACCATTGGAGAAAGACAGCTTAATTAATTAGTTAATTTATTCATTTATTTATCTTTTTTTTTTTTTTTTTTTTTTTGGGGGGGGGGGGGTATAAATTGAGCGAATGAATGAGAAAGACATAATATACTTATGTGAAATTAGACTGAATGACAGACAGAGAGAGAAGGAGGGAGAGAGAAAGGGAGAAAGAGAGAGGGAAAAAGAGATGGAGAGAGAGAGGGGGTGAGAGAAGGAGAGAAAGAGAGAGAGAGAGAGAGAGAGACAGAGAGAGACAGAGAGAGAGAAAGAGAGAGAGAGAGGGGGGGAACCAAGCGAAAGTATACAGAGACCGTCTGAAGTGCCACTACCCTACTATTATCTTCAATATAGCCATTAATAACAAAAACAAATAGAGGGACACAATCGCCGGTATCTGTGACTCATCTGGCACATAGAGAAAAGGATATGTTATTATTCTTATTAAGATTATAATTTTTCTTGTTTCAGAGAATCAAAATGAAACCTTCAGAACTTTAGAATTTACCAAGAGGCGTAGCAGTTACGCACAATAGATAATTCAGCAAAGATTGCTTTAGGCGGTAGGTGTTGAAAGTTATTATATAACTCCAAGATGTCGACAAGTCTGTTATTTTTACAAGACCATTTCGCCGTTAATGTTAAAAGTGCTAAAATATTTCCAATATGTACTTTTCATACCAAACATTTCTTCAGTGCATTGGGAACTGATGTTGGTAAATAATGACTGGCGCTCATACAGTGACTATGTACACTATGTAATGTAAAATTGATACCTACTTGGATGACAATTATGAGCAACTATTTTTATGGCTCTTTTAGTGAAAGTAGTAGCGGCGGCAGCAGCAGCAGCAGCATTAGTGGGAATAATGGTGGACTTAGTAGTAGTAGTAGTAGTAGTAGTAGTAGTAGTAGTAGTAGTAGTAGTAGTAGTAGTAGTAGTAGTAGTAGTAGTAGTAGTAGTAGTAGTAGTAGTAGTAGTAGTAGTAGTAGTAGTAGTAGTAGTAGTAGTAGTAGTAGTAGTAGTAGTAGTAGTAGTAGAAGTAGTAGTACTAGTTGTAGTAGTGGTATAATTTACATTATGTAATTGTTAATGATATTGCTGCTGTTACTGCTGCTGTAGGCTTGTCATGAGTTTTTATTGTGAAACCATTTTTAGGGAAGCTGTTAAATGAAATATTTACAACATAACAATTTTCAGATCTATGAAGAATTCAGTCATAGCAGACGTAGGGGAGGGGGTTTGTGCTGGTGTATATGTAACTACTACGGTAAGAACGTGTTGCTAATGCAGTCAATACACCATCGACATTTTTCTGAAGTGCATCTAGTACAACCCCATGGATAATCGAGATGAAAAATTAATTTTTAAAGAGGCTTGATTTCGCCTTATATAAAACTCAGGTTGATCACTAAGCTTCTATTAACGTCTAAAATCCGACTTTAAAAAGCCATACATTTCTTGTGAATATAAAAGGACAAAAAGTTTTAATGAACGGAGTCGAGGAGTAGTTTGTTCGGTAAAATCCCTCCACCACTTAGCATGAAGTTAGAGGTTCGAATCCCACCTGGGCCTGAATACCCGTGTGGTGTTCTTTGGCGAAATCAGTTGTTGTGAAACTGTTGAGACTTGAAAATGGGTACTAATCGTAATAAAAATCTCTTCATTACATGCGGAAAATCAAATCTTCCAAAGACTGTAAATGGATCGATTCTACGAACACAATTATTCAGAAGTCTTTCCTGTAAAGCATGTAGAAGAAAATCGCGAAGGAATTCATGAATATTAAGCCTTAAACATCTCACGGGTTCCCCTGAGAGATCCTATACGGCAAAATCCTAAGTTTATAATCGACAACTCTACTAATAATCATTTGACGCATAGATGTAATCCCTATTGTGAGGTTGTGGTCCACGTGCTTTATATTGAAATTGCTCAAAATAATTACAACTATTACACAAATATGAGTATAGTTGGGTTTTTTTTAAAGGAATTACCTCCTTGATAAGCCTTGAGCCTTGCGCTAAGGAATGCGTAAAGCTAAAATATACGTAGGGGTTCAAGAATAATAGACCTAAAAAATAAACCACGGCATAGTATATTACAAAGACTTACCTCCGTAGAAAGCCTTGAGAATGAGCTAGGGAATTCATAAAAATAATTTCTAAAAAGTAACGTAGAGATTCAAATAATTATAGTAGTCTTAAAAATTAAACGAGCGGATATTTTATTGGTCTACTTACCTACTTAGTAAGCCTTTCGAATTGCGCTAATAAATAAATAAAAATAATTTCTAAAAAGGTGCATAGAGATTCAAATGATTATAGTAGTCCTAAAAAATAAACGAGCCGATATTGTAGGCCTATTGGTCTACTTACCTACTAAGTAAGCCTCGAAACTTGTGCCGATAATCGCTTACAATATAAACAACAAACAAACTTTTTGCCTAACTGACCTGATCCTGTACCGATCTACATAATAATATCTCCCTCTCTCCCTCTGTCTGTTTGTCTGTGTATCCGAATCCCCGTGTCTGACCCGGTCCGCCAGTCCCCCTGTGAGGAATTGACCCAGCTACACCGCCACACACACACTGCAAGGCTGACGGGCTAGCTCGCCCACTCCGCACGGACCTGCGACTAGCGATCTAGGACCGAGGCGACCTTTACACCTCGCCAGGCAGGGCGGGCGAAGTTACACTGTTACAGCCAACAGAACCGTAAGCTTGGGGTTTTCTGGTATCGAGTTTGAATTGCGAATCGAGTTTTCGCTCCGGTTTTTGGACCCGAGTAGAATTATATAGTTTATAGTTTTAATTAATAAAGTGACATACCATTATGAAGTTTTCACGGAATGGCATTTCAATATGAAATTTTATAACCAACTCTCGCTTTCTGGGTTTAACGTCTCTTGTGTTCCCCTAATGGAGCATTTAAAGCTATATCTAAGGTTATAGCGACAAATGTACTACTATATAATTATACAGCGCATAACCAATGCCGTTCGTTATGTTCCATGCGCTTCAGAATTGCTCAAAATAATTATAATATACAAAAATTAAAATAACATAATTAATGATTTACCAGTCTAAAATATATGCTATATACGTTTCCAAATACTTATTATTATTATATATACATAGGACCATACAATCTATTATACATAAATAAGAACTTTTCTCAAATACCCCCTTAAAAATAATAACAGAAACATTTTCACGGAATCGAAACCTGAAATCGACTTCAACCCGAAATCGACTCCAACCTGAAGTGGACTCTGAGTCTGATCCGGTTGTCCACAGATCACGGACTGACCCTGGTCCAGCTAGCGCGCAGGCCACTGGTGTGTACATAACCTACATACATACTAGTGGGCCAGGGACGTAACCCGTATTATGCGCTTATATAATTTAGAAATTCGCCTCGGACTCGCCAGCGCTGAGGTCAGTTTGTCAGTGGATTCAGAGCTACTGCATGCACTGGTACTCAGAGAGAGAGAGAGAGAGAGAGAGAGAGAGAGAGAGAGGGAGGGGGAGAGGGAGAGGGAGAGAAGGAGTAAGAATAAACGTAGACAGAGAGAGGTAGAGAGGAGAGGAAGGAGGGAGAGAAATGAGACAGGGGGCGAGAGAGAGAGAGTAGAGAGGTAGAGAGGAGAGGAAGGAGGGAGAGAAATGAGACATGGGGCGAGAGAGAGAGAGAGAGGGAGAAAGAAAGAGAGAGAGATATAGAGAAAATGAAGGAGGGGGATAAAAGGAGAGAGGGAAAGAGAGATAGAGATAGAGGGAGAGAGATAGGGAGAGAAGGGGTGAGAATAAACATAGACAGTGAGAGGGAAAGAGAAAAGGAAGGATGGAGAGAAAAGGAAAGAGGGAGAGTGAGATGGGGAGGAGGAGTGAGATCGAGAATGAATATAAACAGAGAGAGGGAGACAGAAGAGGAAGGAGGGAGAGAAAAGAAGGTAGAGAGAGAGAGAGAGAGAGAGAGAGAGAGAGAGAGAGAGATGTAAACTGTCCAAGAACTATATCATTTCTGAAATACATATTAAGAATGATTTAGAGTGCATTATACATGAGATAGGGCACTATAATAACCGAAGGGATACATGTTTCTGCGTCTCATTACCAGTGTTTACTGCCCTAGGCCTATCTAATTTCCAAAATACTGAAGATTTAGAGTGTTTGTGAAATTGGATAGGGCAAAATGCAAGTTGAACTGACGGACAGGGGTGTTTAAGGGAAAGACTTCTCATATAGACCGTGTTTACAGAAAAAAAATCATAATTTAAAAAAAAAATAACAACTATGCTAACAAGGTTAAACGTTGTTCCTTATATCATGTTATAGCATGATGCAATTCCATATTTTAAAAAACAATATAAATTATATTATTGAAAACAGAACTGGAATTTAAGATATGAAACCAATCCAAGGTCGTCAATTTTACGAACTACATCATTTTTAAGTGTGCAAACAAGGGAAATTCTCAACTGGCTCAATTGTGTGTATTAAGAAGTAAACTTTACCAAGTGGATGTTTGAGAATAATAGTATATGTAGTGACGGTATCATGGTCAACAACCCTAATTCTTTCTAATAGCTGTTAACTATCCTTGATCCATCACAATTCTTAAAAACTACAAATTTAGAGTGTATAAGAAATTGCACAACTGGGAGAAAGTTCCAACTGGCTTAGTTCTGTATGTAAACTTTACCCTCTTATAGTAAACTTTACCTTTTTGGGTGGCTAAAATTTTGACAGTGTGTTGTAGTCAACAACGCTATTTATTTATTAAAGCTGTGTAATATCTTAGGCCTGTCACATTTTAAAAATACTACAGCTTTAGAGTGCATTACAAATGAGGTAAGTCATTGCACAACTGATGTATCGCCCTGACTAGCTTAGTTCTGTATTTACTAAGAAGTAAACTTTGCCCTCTTGGGTAGCTTAGAATGTGGCAGTGTGTTGTAGTCAACAACGCTATTTATTCTTACTATCTGAAACTTATCACATTTCTTAAATACTACAAATTTAGATTGTTTTACAAATGAAGTAAGGCATAGTAGGACTGGGGGAACGTCCCAACTTATGTGTTACATGTACTAAGTAAGAAGTAAACTTTACTCTCTTAGGTAGCTAGGATTGTATCAATGTGTTTGTTGAAGTCAACAACGCTATTTATTTCTTAAAGCTGTAAACTACCCTAGACCTATCACATTTCTACAATTCTACAGATTAAGTGTGTATTACAAATGAAGTGAGACATTGCACAATTTGGGGAACGTTTCGACTGGCTTAGTTATGTGCTACATGTACTAAGCAGTACACTTTAGCAAGTAAAATGGTTGAGATTATAGTACATGTAGTGATTGTGTTGTTGTCGTCAACAACGCTAATCTTTCTAATGGCTGTAAACTATCCTAGACGTATCTCGTTTATAAAATACAACATATTTAAACTATTATAACAAATAGGATAGGGTATTTCACAATACTTTTGAACGTCGGACTGCCTCAGTTGTGTGTTACAGTAATAAGTAAATTTAAATTTTACCCAATTGGCTGCCTGAGATTGTGGTAGTGTAATGTGGTCAACGATGCTGACTCTTTCTTAGAGGTGTATACAATCTGTGGTCTATCTAGTTTCTAAAATATTACAGATTAAGAGAATAATTTATTTCATGAGATAGAGCAATACACAACTAAGGGAACGTCCGGACCGGCTCATCTCTGTGTTACTTGTACTTAGAAGAAAACTGGTTGAGAATATAGTACATGTAGTGAGTGTTCTGTGGTCAACAACGCTAATCTTTCTAATGGCTGTAAACTATCCTAAAACTATCTCGTTTATAAAATACTACAGATTTAAACTAAAATAAGAAATGGAATAGGGCATTGCACAAAACTTAGGAACGTTGGGACTGGCTCAGTTCTGCGTTACAGTAAGAAGTAAATTTAAATCGTATGCATTGACTGCCTGAGATAGTGGTTGTATGTGGCCAGCAACGCTGACTCTTTCTTACAGCTGTATGATATCCTAGGTCTATCTCGTTTCAAAAACCCTACAGATTAAGAGCATAATTTATTTGATGAGATAGAGCGTTACACAACTAAGGGAACGTACGGACTGGCTCATCTCTGTGTTACTTATACTTTGAAGTAAATTTACAAAGTAAACTGTTTGAGAATATAGTACATGCAGAGAATATACTGTGGCAAAAAAAAACGCTAATTATTTCTAATGGCTGAATACTATCCTACACACATCACATTTATTAAATACTTCAGATTTAAAATGTATGAGATTAATTCCAGTAAATTTTTTTTTCATTGCTGCGATCAGATCAGTGTTACACTGCTAGTGATAGCCGATGGCCAGTTTGGTCACTAGCAACATTAGATAGGTACAGAGATCGATACTAGAAAACTGGGGGTGCATATCTAGATTTAGGCCACTGGGACAGTGTGTAGTGACCACTGTGTAGTAGTAGTTCTTTCGTTGTACTTTGGCTTGAATTTGAAATGCTTAGTTTGAAATCTGAATAACCTAATTGGATGAAATTCGAGACTGATCAATTACCATAGAAATATAGTATAAAGATAAATAGTGGTTGAAGGTCAAAGAGATGTCATCATAAAGATATAGATGATGATGATGATGATGATGATGATGATGATGATGATGATGATGATGATGATGATGATGATGATGATGATGATGATGATGATGATGATGATGATGATGATGATGATGATTTCCTTTAAAACTGCTATAAATGTGTGTTTGTTTTATGAGAGTAACGATCAAATAGCCGGTTTGAGCTTTGCTTCGATAAGAAAATATCCTTATTGGCTTCTTTGTGTAGTTTGTTTTTAATACATAATCATTAGCAATGTCTTTCTCTGACGGCAACATAAAGTATCATGCAGCATATCAAATTTCTATTTACCTTCTTTCTTTTCTTTCCTGATTTCTTCTTATTTGTTCTTTTTGTTGTTGTTGCTGTTGTTGCTGTTTGTTTGTGTGTTTGCTTTTTGTTTTTGTTGTTGTTATTGTTTAGGTGATACTGTTGTTGTTGTTGTTGTTATTGTTGTTATTTCTCTTCTTCTTCTTCTTCTTCTTCTTCTTCTTCTTCTTCTTCTTCTTCTTCTTCTTCTTCTTCTTCTTCTTCTTCTTCTTCTTCTTCTTCTTCTTCTTCTTCTATCTTCTTCTTCTTCTTCTTCTTCTTCTTCTTCTTCTTCTTCTTCTTCTTCTTCTTCTTCTTCTTCTTCTTCTTCTTCTTCTTCTTCTATTTTCCGTCCATCCTACGTCCCCCTCCAGCCTTTAGCCACCAGGCGACCTCTACCTTGGCTAACACTACATTAAGTCCCCGTGGACTGTGGTCACTGTGGTGCAGCCGTAACTCCGCTGTCCAGCTGACAGGACAGTTTTGGCCGGAGCCTGGCCGGACCCTAGCTGGACCTACTGGTCAGTGCTGTGCCGTAACAGGGCAGGCCTGATCTCCACAATAAGTGTCCTCGATACAGCCTGGGTCACCTTGCTCGCCGCCAGGTCACGTCGATTAAAATAGCAGCCGCCCCAGTGGTAGATAATACAAGGAAATAGAGGTCTTGTGGTTACGTTACCGGACCCCATGGCATAAAACCAAGACGATAGGCAAGGGAATCTCCACTGGTATCCAACTACATAGTCCTTGCGATCGCAGGACCAAAGACAAAACACAACACCGATAGCTTAGGGAAATTGCACAAAACACAGTCGTCCAATCATATCCTAGGCTGACGGAGCCGAATGAATGATTGGTCAGAAAGCTTTATGCCTCTAAGGGACATGATTACGCCATCTTATATCGTCATGTGTATCACACAGTCTGTAATATCAGCCGCACTAACAGTAGATAACAACAATTATGTATTCCACTCTAGGACCTACTGGTGTGTACATGATTGTATTGTGCTGGTAGTGGGCCATAGACCAGTAGTGGACAAAGGCTAAGCCTGGGCGTAGATCCAGCGAAACTGGTGGACTGTGATCAATTGAATGTAAAAGTCGCACAGGGCCTGGTAAACAATGGCTAGGCATAGAAGTGCACATTACCGAGGTCTAGTTTATAGATTATTTATATATATTTTTGTGCCTTGCGGTTGAATAACGGTGGAAACTGGACACGGCAACCTAGTTTACTTGCTGGTGTTGGTGTTTATGTGAGGTGGACTCGAACTACAGGTTCGTGTGATGTGGGTGTGTCCACAGCTTGAGTGAGTTGGCTCTGATCTGGTTTTCTCTTATGAACAAGATGCGCGAGTTTTCTTTGTTAAGTTAATGCGATATGAAATGCTTCAAGGTCAGTTTTTCTGTGAAGAGACTGATCTACACAGAGTTCAGATGTGATATCGTTATGATCATTGAAAGAGCGGCGAGGAGTAGATCACAAACATGGAGGAAGGTGGGGGCTAATGCGAAATTATATAATTAAAACAATATATGAGCTAGTCATATCGTGAGGGGGAAAGAGAGAGACAGACGGACAGAGAGACAGAGAGATACAGGCAGACAGACAGATATAGAGGGAGATACATAGACAAAGTGAGAAGGAGAAAAGAGAAACAGACAGAACGGATAGAGAGGGAGGTACAGAGGAGGTTTTATACGGCCTTCCGCACTTGTGTTTCTTTCCTTCTGTTCTAAAACATCCGGTCCAGATTTTTGCGAGCAATTTGACTAGATGCAGTTATCCACGCATGAGAACCTCATCTACATTTATCATTCTACGTTATGGTGTGAGCCCCCCCCCCCTTCCTTAGAAAGGTAGTGAATAATTAGTTTGGTATGCCTTTACCGGCAGCAGTAGAACTAGGTATAGGAGATTTAGAGTAAAAGAGTAAAAAGAAGCAGCAGCAAAGATAGCAGTATCCAAAAAAAGCAACACGAAAAAAAAAACTAACAAAGTAACTTACCGGAGAGTTCTTGAACTATTATAGAGACAAAAGAATACCTATAAAATATAACAAGCAAAGACACGCTCTTTTAAGAATTGTTACTATAGAGGCAAATGGGTCCTTGAAAAGTGTAATACATCGAGAAGTCTAAACAACCTACGGCACAGTTCCTTATTACTTGGACAAATAGGTAATAACCAGCCCTTTGAATTTATTTGTGGAATCTTCATCCTTTGCCTGCTGGGCATAGCTATGTTCATAATGGTCTTTGTAAAAGGCACGCTCTCCAAGTTTTACCGTGTTACCAAAGAGGATGCTAGAGAGCGGTAATTCCCCCCCAAAAAACGTCTCATAAACTTACGTGTTGCCATAGAGAGACAGAGCGAGGATAACTTAAGTTGGGTTGAGTTGGTTGCTTAATGTCCAACTTCAGCACTATAAAGGCTATATTGTGTTGACGGGCCACAAAACTAACATTTGACATCTTCTGTCTCATTCGTTAACATAATACTAAATCCAACTTAATCAGTAAGGGAGGGGGGATTTGAATTGGTGTAACGTCAACACTATATAGGCTATATTTTGGACGGACCCCAAGACTGACGTCTGACAATTGTATGGGCTGCCATACACGAGACAGGGCGGGGATACCATGACACCGACCCAACCAGTGACAGTGGACGGAAGTGTACAAATAAATCTGCCGATTAGCGCTATTTGCTGGCCACCTTATACCGACACCGACCCAATCAATATAGGGACGAAATAGGACTTATTAATTGAACCGATCTTTGGCTTCGAACCGGGGATCTTCCGTTTGGGAGACCAACGCTCTAACACTTGAACCACTTCGCTCGCGCGCTACGGGCAAAGAAACCGCCTTTGTATATGATCCTTGGATAAACATCGAGATACAAGATACCAAAGTGGCCTCGTTTTTTAAATCTGCACTTTTATTTCCCTAACTCCCACGTTAACTCCGCCAGCGCAACCGAGGTAAACAGCAGTTTAAGGCCGTATGCACAAAGAGGAAGCGCATTTAGACGGCCGACAAACCACGTCCTCAACTAAATTGTAACAATTATGGTCTAATAAAGTTTTTTTTTCGCATATGAGTTTTAGTATTTTGGATATGAGATAGATAACCTTAAATCTCAAGTGACGATATGGCGGAAGTACAACAGCGTGGTAAGCTTATGACTTGTCATAAGCTATAGATCTAGAAATCAAAAGACTTACGTAGAGATGCTACAGCGACGTTTTACTCACGACCCAATGTATTTTAAAAGGTCATAGCAGTGGACTAAATATATGACCCCTTGTTCTTATTCCGCTGATCTCCGTATCCCAATGTACTTTAAAAGGCCATAGCAGGGGACTAAATATACGTCCCCCTTGTTTTATACCGCTGATCTCCGTGTTCCAATGTATTTTAAAAAGTCATAGCAGTGGACTAAATATACGCCCCCCTTGTTCTTATTCCGCTGATATCTCCGTGTCCCAATGTATTTTAAAAGGTCATAGCAGTGGACTAAATATACGGCCCCCTTGTTCTTATACCGTTGATCTCTGCCAATATTTGACCAGAGGTGGACGGGGTCAGGCCAAGTGGCGAGTAAAATGACATAATGACCTCTAGCAGCAAGAACCATGGTCGGCGTGGTCGGTGGTCAGTGTGGCACAAGTAGGGTCAGCCGGAATCCATCCCTGGTCGTTGACCGATACAGGAGCAACCGGGAAGAGGGACCCCCTCCACACACACACACACACACACACACACAGCCAGAATACCCCAATCTCTCTCTGTCCAGTCCTGAAAGCCGGTCTTCTCAATACACTCCTCTCCAACACATTTCAACATCCTTCCTATCTCTGTCTCCGTCTTGGTCTATCTCTCTCCCTCTCTAGCTCTCTGTCTCTGTCTCTGCTTCTGTCTGTCTGCACATCTGTCTCTATATATGTATGTGTATGCTGTCTGTCTGTCTGTCTGTCTGTCTGTCTGTCTGTCTGTCTGTCTGTCTGTCTGTCTTTCTGTCTGTCTGTCCATCTGTATGGTATATGTAATTATGTGTATGCTGATTTTCTCTCTCTATCTCTCACCCCTCTCTCTTTCTCTCTCTCTCTCTCTCTCTCTCTCTCTCTCTCTCTCTCTCTCTATGTATATAATAATATGATGGCTGGCAGAAAAGCGTAACGTGCTAGGCCCAGGCCCAGATGACCAGACTTGACACAGGAGGAGGCAAAGGTTACCATGACCTTTCCTGGCCCTCAGACCCACGGATATTAGAAGGTCTGTGTATGTGTGTGTGGGGGGAAGGGGGGTGAATCATATACAATATCAGGAGGGAGGGGGTGGGTTGGGAGGAGGGGCAAATTACTCCCTCTGACTAATAATACGTTCTAATATTTTGGCAGGAGCAGCAAGGGTATTGTGTGGGTGGGAGGAGAGAGATGGTGGAAACGGGGCAGATACAAGGAGTAAGAGAAAATAGCATCGGCAGAGAAAAGAGATAAAGAGAAAGAAAGAGGGGTAGAAGACAGACAGACAGACAGACAAAAAGAGAGACTGGAGAGAGGAGGGAAAGATATGATTGTGGTGGGAAAAGGGTTTGTGAGTTTGTATGTGTGGGGAGGGGGGGGGGGTGAGGAGGAGAGAGAATAGGAGAGGAGCAAATACCTCCGGCTGACTAATAATACATTCTATTATTTTGTCAGGTCGAGGAGATGGCTGCTGGCTTACTGACCGACCGACTGAGAGCTGGAAATGATTGCTAGGATGCGTCCGTCACGACTCTGAGGCTGACTTCTCTGGTCGAAATTCCTCATTGATGGACAGCTGTATTCTTTTTTTCTTTTGTCTTTTTAGCCTGAATTCTTCTTACTTCCTGTGACACGCTCTGGCAACTTGGTTAGCGCTTTGGGTCGCTGGAAGCGAAGCTCTTGCCTTCAATCTCTCCTTCTCTCTCTCTCTCTCTCTCTCTCTCTCTCTCTCTCTCTCTCTCTCTCTCTCTCTCTCTCTCTCTCTCTCTCTCTCTCTCTCTCTCTCTCTCTCTCTCTCTCTCTCTCTCTCTCTCTCTCTCTCTCTCTCTCTCTCTCTCTCTCTCTCTCTCTCTCTCTCTCTCTTCTCTCTCTCTCTCTCTCTCTCTCTCTCTCTCTCTCTCTCTCTCTCTCTCTTAGTTTGACGTATCCTAGGTCTTGAGAAATTTCTTATACGGCGACGGGACTCCCGAGCAGGATGATGTCTACCCGTGCCTAGGCATGTCACATTAGGCCTTATAGTATTAACTGACACTGGCCCACGCCAACATGGCATATAATGACAGGCACATTATAAACAACGCTCTTTATAGGAACTGCATGATACGAAATTAATGGTTCATGGTTTTTGATTGATTGGTTTCAAAACCTGAAACATCGACAACTAGGCTATATCGCAGATGGGTTCCAAGACGCTCCTCCGCCATCGACAATTTTGAGTGGTGCCATATATAGAGATGGAGCGAGGATTCCAGGACTTCTGGCTCAGCCGTTTACATGTTACTGACACTGACCTAACAAGCTGGGGGTGGAATCCAAAAACACCACGTTTCCCTGATCGATGGACCGAACTGAATACCACGCAAATAGAAGAATGGCGCTCTGGCATGTTAACCATCATACGTATTTCTCTAAATGAAGGTCTTACAAGTCCCTTAAACTGTTCGCTCAGACAAAATAATGTTTATTCCAATTTCAACAATTTGTCTTTTAGATCAACATTTTCTCTTGGTTACAATTTCAGGGCAAGGCCTTGAAAGTAACTAAGTAAAGGTTTGGGTTGTAAGCTCATGATTCAGAAGACTATGTGTTTCTACCGTTGGGTTTATACCTAAAATCATTTTGAAGACATAAGCAGCTGCTCTACTTTAGATTTGAGTTAGCTTTTCCAGCATCAGCGCCTACATAGATACCAACAAAAATAAGAGGGAGAGAGGGAGAGTGATAGAGGGATGGAGGAAGAAAGATAGAGAGACACACACACAAATACAGACATAAAACAATAGTTTGAATGAAAGAGACACAGGCGATGCTTGAGGCAGAGAGAGAGAGAGAGAGAGAGAGAGAGAGAGAGAGGGACAGTTAGAGATATAGAAAAAGAGAGACATAGAGACAGACAGATAGACAAAAAGATGGGTTTGAAATGTCATTTAAAAAAAAAATCACCCCAAACTCCAAAACGACCCACAGGGTCGGGAAAAACCCCAAGGTGGCGATGGACAAGGGACAAAGACTGGCCGGATGGAAGGTCATTGCCCTGAGTGGTTCCCTCTCCGGCCTCCTAAAGTCCAAGGAAACTGCATTGACCATCACACAATACTTGACTCTTTAGGCTTTTGCATGTGTCCTCTTCCTTTCCCTCTTCTATTCTTCTCGAGACAGAGATAGACAGAAAAAGATAGATAGACAGAAAGAAGCAGAGAGAAGGAGAGATTGAAAAAGAGAAGTAGTGAGAGAAGAGACCAGAAAAGTGAAACCTGAAAAGGGAAACATAAGGGTGCGGCGGCCACTCCCATTGAGCAGATTCTGGTAGCGGTTGGTGCGAGTAGTCAACAAAGCCACCATCTTTGTGTCAGATGCGCTGCTAGATGCTGCATATCAAGCATAATGCGCAGCTTCCGGTCATATCATTTTCCGATTGTCCGTCTCGGCATGTGGCTGACAAAGGTCCGAGGGGGTGTATAATGTGTTTATGTGTGTGTGTGGGGGGGGGGGAGCAGTGGGTGGGTGGGTGAAAGTCTGTGAGTGTGGCTGATAGGGTGGATGAGGGTGGGTGGGGTAAAGGGGTGGGCGAGAAAAAAGCGACAAAGAGAACTCCAGAGAGAGAAAACGTGAACCTGAATGGTTGGACTTTGTCCTCTACAGCACATACAATGTATTAATTTGTGAATGAAAACGCTACTGGGTACCACCACCCGGTTCATTCTGAAAGACTTAGTGTACACACCATTTTGCGGAGCTCTGAACAAATTTCGTATTGTTAGTCTTGATCTATGATGCGCAAAAAACAGCTGAAGGGATAAAGGCTACAGATATAAGCATACTATTTCCAGTTGTCTTTGCAATATAGGATATACAAAAGTAAGGGCTGAACTAAGAAGTATAAAAAAAAAATAAAAAACCCTCCGAGGCAAGGATTAAGTGTAATTTTTAATATTTTCGTTGTCTTTTTGTTTTGCTTTTTATTTTATTTTTTTATTTGAAAAATGTCTTTAAAAGAAATAATCATTACTTATTTGAATTATAATAAAATTATTGAAATGAGAAGAAGTAATTACTGAAAGCCTACACATCAGTATCATAAAAACATCAATAATAAGCCTTGCTTTTCGATTTCACCCTACTCTTGATTTCTTTTCCCTTCATTTTCTTTACTTTTTTTGCACCTGAGTCGCCATTATTTCCCCTTCTGGAGACCATCACTCAACAACGGCGGCATCAATGACAATACCACCACCTTTGGCTACAGCAATGCCGCGATCTGGCGTTTCTGCGTCTGAAGCCTCAAGTCTTAAGTCTCCTTCTTCTCCTGCTCCTCCACCTTTCGTGACCTACATTCTTTGAGATCGGGCCAGGTCTCCGAGCCCCTGACAGTGACCGGACCTTACCCCCGACTGGAC
>RQTK01000603.1:279657-309270 GCA_003991915.1 Elysia chlorotica | reverse complement strand
AAGACAGACAGACAGAGAAGTAAACACCGATATGTGAAGGACAAAAATATCAGAGACGGGAAAAGAAAGAGCACTTAAAGAAACAAACAATTCATATGGGCAGAAAAAGAACCAACGGGGGAGGGTATCAACTTCTACATGTATCAAGTACATTAACGGAGTAGACAAACAACATAACATACAAGTTTAGCCTTGGAGGGGGCAAGTCAAATGTTGTGGCAGATAACAGTATTAATAAAGAGGTAAATAATTAAGCAAGTGACAGACACGCTTTGACCGCTTGACCGCGGGTTCGCATGTCACGCCCGCAGACAGCAGCAGAGGCCTTACGACATCGGTGCGCCTGGAGAAAACGAGGACGGCGGGAATGTAAGGGGAAATCTGTACGACCAGCGTTCAAGCATAACTCTTATTTTAAAAACTACGGGAGTCGATGAGCGATCAGATTTAACTCCCTTGCCCAAGAAGCCACGATTACGTCATCCGTTTTCGTCGAGTTGATCGCAAAGCCAGCAGACAGCATCTTAGCGGGGAGGGGGAAGAGGCTTTAGTCACCTTTTGTCGCGAAAATAATTGAAAAGACATTTTCTCTCTTAACCTCCACATTCCGGGCCAAAGTGGCCCCCGTTGTTAATGTTGTTGCTGCGTTTTGATAACGCGCAGATCAAAAGAAGGACAGAGACTAAACAATTATTAGGCCCGCTGCACAGAGTTATGTCGAGAGTGAAAACGGTTTACTTTTTGTGTTGTTGGTGGTGGAAGCGTGCTATACAAAGACACTAGATATCTAGACTACATCAAAACTCACTGGTGTTACTGTCGATGTATATTTTGTAATGGAATTACATACACAGTTTCAATGGGGAGAAAAGCAAAATTCTAAATTAATAAACGTTTTGATATAATGTATGTAATACTTTAAAAAAATATTTTTGTTTACTCCCAGCATTAACAACTTTTGGTGGCAACACCTACCGGTTTTATATTGATTATGACAACAAGAACCACATCATCAACAACAACAAGAACACATTGATTAGTTTTTCCACCTCCTTAGAACCCATGAGAATGACATTATATCAAAACATCGACCTGATAATGATAGTAGGAAGAGTAGGGGGAGATATTAGAGAGAGGAAAAGAAAGAGCACTTAAAGAAACAAAAACATCGACCTGATAACCCTTCCAAAATATTTATTTTAATGATTCTTAAAACTGAGTTTAATTCATCCCACCCACCCCCTGCCTAAAGCCCCCACTCAAACAAATCCAATCGTTACTTCTCTTCTTCAATCAAATATCAAATATGTCACTAAAACGAGGCCTTGATTTAGCTTCATATCCCGTGCGTTTTGTTTTCCAAAACTATCTTCACTCAAACCACGGACGGATCACTGGAGGTGAGAACCGAATGTTGGTCCGTCTGCTTCACAGATCAGCGCTCTACCAATTGGGTTTTCTCAATCTTCAATAAAGAGTTAATGTGGAGTTGGTTTAACGTCCAACATCAGCACTAGATAGGCTATATTGTGGACGGACCCAAGAGTGACGTCTTACAATTGTATGTGCTGCCACAAACGAGACAGCGCGAGGATGCCGTGACTCCTATTTCAGTTGGTCACATTAAACTGATACCGACCCAACCAGTAGGGAGCGAAATCGCCAGGGCTCGAATCCGGACCTTTTGCGTCGGAAGCCGATGTTCTACCCCAGGGCCACCGCGCCCACGGTCAATAAAGAGACTACGCTACCAGAGTTTAAAGATGTTATTACTATGCGCCACGAACCAGTTGATTTCCCCCGTGACCATTAGGGAACGCACCCCAACAGTGACCGTACCGGGAGGTTGACGAAATTATTTGGGTTGCGTGTTAAGCTGTCAACTGGGCAATCAATTTAACCTGGAATGGGTCATCTCTCAGTCGACTCTCGATCACTGCCTTCTCTACCATCGCTTTACTAAACTCGTCATTAGTCACAGAGAGAGAGAGAGAGAGAGAGAGAGAGAGAGAGAGAGAGAGAGAAATATCAGAAAGACAGAGAGACAGGCACACAGACAGACATAAAGATCGGCAGACAGATTAAGGAGATTCGGGTAGATAGAGACAGACATAGATGTAGGCTATAGAGAGCAGACAATTATGATTAATATACGTTCAATCATAGCTCTATCTTGCACTTGGAGCTAATGAAGCCACAATCACCGATGGTGTTGGTACATTAAGAAGCTCAAAACTTCTTTGGCATTGTATACAGATAATCTAAAATGATGTCAATGACTCACCATCTTTGTAATGCAACGGACAATGCATTATTTGCATGTCCGACAACACAGCGGTTTGCAAATATTAGAAGAAAAATAATTAAGGGTAACTTGATGGAACAAAACTGATTATTCCGAATTTTCTACCCGCGCGCAACGAAAAATGTTATGAGTAAGTGAGATTCGCTTTTCCGTTCTAGTTTTTTTTTTAAAGAAAGAACCATGATATCAAATGGAATCGGCACGATGATAGTGTTATAATTGTAGAGTATTTACTTAGCATAACTATCGCGACAGTTACTGAGTAGAGGTAACCATAGAGAAACATTAATTAAGGATGGTGTCGTTGTGACCTCGGCACTAATGCCGTAGTCTCATTCAAGAGCACCAAGAAAGCCAAGCAATGAATGCATAATAATGTTTACGGTGTCATTGTGATGACCGCAACTCTGTTTTGCCCATGCTAAGTACGATAACTTCTACTAAATTTGAGGCCGGTTGACTAAAATATATATGAAACAAATAATGCGGTAGATTGCCCAGTCTGTAGTGCCCTATAGCAATATCATTTTCAGTATATAAGGCCTTTCCGCCAGACTTTTTCGTAGGCTTGTTGTAGGTATCTAAGTCCGTCTGAATGAAAATAGAGAGAACTGGTAAGGGCCATGTTTGGTCGTTTGTTTGTTTGTTGTTTTGTTTTGTTTATATCTTGCACTTGCGGGACCAATGAAGCCACAATTATGGATGGTGTTGGTACATTATGAAGCTCAAAAATTCCTTGGCATTATATACAGATAATCTCATCTAATCATTTATTTTATCTTAGATTCATTAAATAATCTTCTTGGGTTCATTAAATGATTTATTTGCTGGTTTCACTGAATATTTTATTTGATGTGGACAAAAGGCAATGCTATGAGACCGAGATTATGAATCGATCATTAGAAAAAATATACATGTGTAAGTTGAGTGCAATGTTTATTTAGAAAGATTTCAGTTGTATCTTGTATGCTTTCATTAGTAGTGATGGTCGACATTAAAAGTTGTGCTAAAAGCAAGATGATGAGTCCATACTCTATAAAACATTTGCATTTTTTAAGATACCAGCAGAGGAAAGACAAAGTATAGCTACTCCTGAATTATTGATGTACACTAATATGTATAATGAATTCATAACTCATGATAATTGTTATGTTCTTTGAATTTAGCACAAAGAGGCAGAGCAGTTAACTGTATGTCTATGAAGTTCTGCAAGTCAGATTTATAACGATAATTAGGTCCTATTAATTTTGGTCGTTTTCACGTGTCTTTATCCGTTTTTAAAGGCATATAATTACATTACTTTGGAACAGGCGTTACGTTTTGAAAGAATCGCAGAATAGTACTGCTGCTAAAAGAATCAGTTATGCGCATCTGTCTGTTGGTGAAGCCAGACCCTTTTTACTTTCGGGATGGTACGAATGATGTCAATGTATTACCCTTTTTGTACTGCGATGGACAATGCATTATTTGCACGTTCGACAACGCAGCGAATTTCAAAAAATAAGAGGTAAAAAAAAAAAGAAAAAAAATTGAAAGGCAACTTGATGGAAACAAACTGGTTATTTCGGTTTACTACTCGCGCACAACGAAAAATGTTATGAGTAAGTGAGATTCGATTTTCCGTTCTAGTTTTTCTAAGGAAAGAAACATGATAGCACACATAACAACCCCAACAATGGCTCAAACATTGAGCACTCCTTTTCGTCAGTTTAACGATCTGTCGAGTTTTCTCTAACTCCCTCTATATTAATGATTTAAGTCGGTTTAGGTGTCTAAATAGAAAAGAACATATTGTTGATGTTGCTGTTTTGCTTTTCTGATTCTTCTTGGTTTGTGTCTTTTTATTGGAAAAAATAGACCTTGCAAGACCTGAGCGTAATCCTTTGCGAGTTGAACGAGTATAATGAATAAGAAAAAAACAAAACACAAACAAACAAAACACAAACACAAACAGGAAAAAGAACAACGTCGAAAAGAGAAGACAAGCACGAGAACAAATTTAATAACAAGACCAAGAACAAGAAATAGTTTTATTTGTTGCTTGTTTGTTCTTTTTTTTCTAAATAAGACTCTAACCGAGTAGAGCAGTCTAAACAGTAAATGTGACTGTTCATTTAACTCGTGAACAAGACCAATGTAAATACCAGAATGCTATTATTGAGGAAAAGGTAAAGAAGAGAAAGAGATAGAGAGAGAGAGAGAGAGAGAGAGAGAGAGAGAGAGAGAGAATAAAGAGTTATTCCTTACGGCGTTGAGAGTACTTTATCTTTGCACACCTTGCACTCTATCAGATAACAAAAGATTAAAAAAAAAAACCAATCGCCAGAGATCACTATGTTATGGGCGATTAATAAGTATTCACCAACCAATCGAGATAATGCAAACAGCTGTTTTGCTTGTTTTGTTACTTTCAAAATATCGACCGTCATCGACAAGGCTATCTCGCGGATGGAACCCAAGATCAACCACTGACAGTTAAATAATAAGTACATTTTTATAGCGCTTTATGCCGAGGCCTCAAAGCGCTTTACAAGATTCTTTCATTCGTCCATACTAATTGTACATCAGACACACCCACACCCATACAAACACACTGCACACACACACACACACACATAGACAAAGCGGGGATTGCAGGACAGAGGTGGAGTCTCCGACCGTCGCATTAATTTGAAGAAGAAAAGAAAACAACAATGACATAAAACAAGAAGAGCACGTAA
Source organism: Elysia chlorotica (assembly GCA_003991915.1). NCBI lineage: Eukaryota > Metazoa > Mollusca > Gastropoda > Plakobranchidae > Elysia > Elysia chlorotica. The sequence continues at coordinate 304,245 of RQTK01000603.1, read as the reverse complement.
ACGCCGCGATTGAGGTTTGAAGACCGAACTCTTGGATTGAACTCGCACCATCTACCAACTGAGCTTCTTGACGTTCCAGCCTACATAAAACATACATGATTGTACTTTTCTAGCTGAGCTTAAATGAACCTTCTAACTCACGCTACGAAAACAGACCAGAGCGGTCCTCCACGGTTGTCACAGTGTCTGACTGATATGCTATGTGCTGGCCTGGTCTGTGTGTTGAGTTAAGTTACACTCTAAGTACAGCCTATTGTTATGCCCCTATTCTCAAAAATCGATAAAAACATTGCATAATTATAAATATTATGTGGACTGGAAAATCCGCCGCGCAGTGTAAATGCAATAGACTATAAACACGTTTAATGCTCTAACATAAACATGTACTAAAATTTGTATATAAAAACAAAACAAAGGTGAAAAAAAAATTTAAGCGCAATAAACAGAAAACTTTGTTATATTATTCTCATGTCAAGCTGCTTTAACGTGTAATATGACGCTTACTAATCTTGATGATCTAGGTAAAAATCACTGCTGCCAGTAAGGCCTCAGGCTAAACTCATTTCGTTTCAGTTATTATTAGATTAACATCAAATAGATGCATATTCCACGTATGTGAAATGTGAAACCTTACCGATTATGTGAGAGCCCACACTTACAAAAACATCGATATTGATGCACAGAATATTAAAGGTTTTTAATATTACGAAAAATAAAAATGATGCAATTGTTATGCAATGCTCATAGCGTTACATCATAAACAAGAAACAAAGAGACTAAAATGTTTAAACATTTGGACGAGTTTTTCACTACATTTTCCTACAATCCCGAATAGAAGGCCCGATGTAGATGTCGATGTCTAATTCGCTTTTGAGCGACAAATAAATGGTCATAATGTTTTACATTTTTGTTTATCTATGAATTATTTAATACTGAAAAGACGCATCTAAAAATCACGCGCATCACATCTTTTTCTCCCTTTGGATCTGACAAAACTAATATCATTAAACTGTTGTATATTTCATCATATGTATTGTTTAAACTAATTGTATATTCACTACAGGACAACATTATTATGCCGTGCAAGTTTTACCTTAATTATATTCGAGAATCGATTTTCTTTTACCTATAAATTATGGATTTCTGAACGAAATACACGCATAACTAACACATACGAAACAGTTTCACACGCTTCAGCGAATAAGAACAATGTGATATTGGAAAAAAGTTCATGGTCTACAGAAAGTATAATGCAAATGTAGTATTTATCACTTACTATCTCTCTATATTTCAACAGTTTGGACTCTATTGATTTTCAACACAGTACAAGTCTTGAGTAGAGTAGTTTTAAAAAGGTAATTACCTCTTATTATTTGTTTCTGTACGGTATGTTTGCCTCTCTGCCTCTATGTATGTATGTCTGTCCGTCTCCGTCTCTCTCTCTCTCTCTCTCTCTCTCTCTCTCTCTCTCTCTCTCTCTCTCTCTCTCTCTCATAACCCAACTTTTGCATTTAGGTATACCATACACTTCCTATCAAGATATTTTTAATTACTCATTTACTTGACCTTACTTTTATCTTTCTTCTTTTCCCGAGTCCTAATAGCATGTTTTCTATAGAAAGTTGCCCACAGTGCCCTCAAATGTAAAGTTGTCTCGTCAAATCATTGAAAACAGCAGCGATAGTAACACGGAAAGAGAAAAGGAAGATGAAAAAGAAGGACAAGAAAAACAGAAAAAGAGCAAAGAAAGAAAATTAATTTAAAGTCTCGGTCCCTACCAAAAAATCAATACCTTGATTAAAGCCGTTAAAATGACAATGTTATGAACTTATTACGTGTCCTAGACTTCAAGGCAAATTTTAAAATTGAATACCCTTGGGAAAACTGCCAACATTTTAAAAAATGAGGCAAAAACTACCGACATCCTGAGCTGATAAGTGTTACAATTTCTAAAAATATCATAGACCCAGCTTCCTGCTTTATATTTCATACTCATCAAAAAAAGAAGAAAATATAATTTTCTCTCTCTCTCTCTCTCTCTCTCTCTCTCTCTCTCTCTCTCTCTCTCTCACTCACTCTCTCTATCTATCTCTCTCTCTCTTTGTATGGTTTAAACAAATAAGTATTCCTGCTACATAGAAAAACGATACATAGCATTTTCGTTTCCATTTTTCCAATGATAAGATTAGTTTATATTTCGTACCATGCAACATATAATAATTTTAAATCAAATAAGATATTTATGCCAATAATAATGATGGAAACTATAGATAAAATATTCAAACCATTTTGAAGTAAGTTGAAACGGAGAACGATTTAAATTTTCAATTTTAACTTCACATTTAATTTTTCTTTTGGGATGAAATATCTAGAGCATAAACGGCGGCGTCTGTACCCGTGACCGACTTGTATCACGTATCGAATATAAACTGGGGCATCTTTACTGATAAAAACAAACACAATATCCATTCATAGCAGCGTAATTAAGTGAGTGAAATGCAATCAGATCTGCCACACAGTAATAGCGCGGGGGATACCAGGACTTCTGTCTTAGGCAGTCAAATTATACAAGTTACACCTACCAAAACAAAGGGGACAAATTGGGACAAACTAAATTATCAGATCATGCGCTTCAAACACTTGGACATGTGATTAAAGAGAACAAAATCTAGAAGATCTTATGGTGACTGGGATGGTCGAAAGGAAAGGCGCGAGAGATCGAGAAGCTACGAGCGAGCGAGATCTGGAAGGCAACTGGGATGGTCGAAAGGAAAGGCGCGAGAGATCGAGAAGTGTGGGGGACCAGGTTCGCCAACACTACATACATTGGTAATTGATGGGTGGAGCACAAGAAATCCCAAAAAGAGATAGTGATATCAATGCCACCAAGGCGTCTGTACCCGTGACCGACTTGTATCACGTATCGAGTATAAACTGGGGCATCTTTACTGATAAAAACAAACACAATATTAATTCATAGCAGTGTAATTAAGTGAGTGAAATGCAATCAGATCTGCCACACAGTAATAGTGCGGGGGATACCAGGACTTCTGTCTTAGCCAGTCAAAGTATACACGCTACACCTACCAAAACAAAAAGGGACAAATTGGGACAACACACATTTGGTCAGATCATGTGTTTCGAACAGGGTACCTCTGGATTGGAATATAAATGCTCTACTACTTGCGCCAGCTCGCCCTCACCCCACCCCCCTCTCCTCCCCTTTCCCGAAAAAAACCCCACAAAAACAAATATCAACTAAATTGTATATTATCTATAAACCGCCTAAAAGCGTAACAAAATACGTCACATCACGCGTTTAATGGTGCACGATTGGTACGTCTGTACTATGATAAGCGAATCACCTTTGCTTAACACTGAAGAAAAAAGAATGGGGCTAAATTTAACAGCAACTAGGAACAGAAGAACCTCCTATGATAGATACCTTTACAAAGAACGTAACTCAAAGAGTGTGGCCAATCAAAGATTAAAATAATATTTGGGAACTTATGCGATATCGAATAATATAATAGCACAGGCAAAACTTTGTATCCGACAAATGAACGCAGTTCTTACGAACACTGCCAGTGGATTTTCATCCAAACAAAAAGAAGAGCCCTGTGGTACTATGTTAAACACATACTAATGTATGGATAAAAGGCTTCCATGTTGCCGTGCTGACGTGCCATAAAAACAAACGAAGCTTCGGCAATTTTAAAACAAAGAGAATAAACGAGGCAGCTGAAAATTTCATGTGATTGTTAGAAAGAATACTCCAAATCTCGTTGATAGCAAAGATCCGTAGACAATAAAACACAAATCGCAGAGACCAAACACTCTTTTTTTGGACATGTGATTAAAGAGAACAAAATCTAGAAGATCTTATGGTGACTGGGATGGTCGAAAGGAAAGGCGCGAGAGATCCGGAAGTGTAGGGGACCATGATCGCCAACACTACATAGCATGGTATTTGATGGGTGGAGCAAAAGAAATCCCAAAAGAGATAGTGATATCAATGCCACCACTATTCAAGACAAGGTAATTGTGTAAAACGTAATGATACACAAATATATTTGGTCGACAACTCGGTGCAATTCTATATTATGAATTATTACACACACAAAAAAGGATACCAATACTTTTTAAATACAAGACACCATTGTTTTAATTATTGAGTAAGCACAATGCTACGATGGCCAAATCCTTCTCGGTGAACAACTATGTTGAAGGCAAAATTGGCAACCAATAGGATAATAAATTGCACAATAAAGTGATATAAATATCTCTACAATTCAAAACAAGGTAATAACATACTACGAAAAAACTGTACATAACGGTTCAGTTTTTAAAGTTATGTAATTAAATCTTGATCACATGAGTAAGTGAGAAAATGGTTAGTACAATGTCTATTTTACATTACATTTTTCCGATCACTTTTTACAAAAATAATAATTTCCCTCTTTACTGAAATTTTTGTAACTAGATAGAAATAGAAGTGGTATTTATAATATTAGTTTTCAACAAAACAGGTTCGTCAATGCTATAATAGTGGGAAGTTATTACAGCGCGTTTTATGTGGAGACAGCCAAACGGATAAACACTAGCCCCTACGCGTCTTTAAAACATTTATAACGAATAAAGTGACAACACTCTTTGTTACTGCTGATCAAAGATTCCGTACTTGAATAAACGTGGAAATTACGTGTTTGACATCGCATCAAAAAAATTATTTATATTTATGAATATTATGCAGATAAGAGATCGATACAAGTCCATTTAAGAGTTCAAGTACTGAATCCCATCTCAAGTTCAGCAAAAGCTCCCAGGAGTCTAAAAAAACAACGTTTATTCGGACCATAAAAGAGGACTTTGGTAAAATTACATGACAACGGCATTCTTTTCGACTTATTAAGGTAAACAACTTCAAAGATCAGATACAAAAAACTCATCCAACTAAATCCGCATTACCCAGATTTTAATTTAATTTACTTGGTTCTAAATTGCTCATTTTAAAGCATATATACTTGAGAGAAATGTTAAAACTTGAAATCATACAAAAATAAATATGGGACAAAACTATTGAACAACTCCAGAAATTAAGTTTTAGCTTCTGATCATGAAAACTTTATAAATGGGTAAAAATAGAATATTACAGGAATAATAATTTCATTTTGAATACCATTTCAAACGGGACTTAGAACAATTAGGCCGCGTCACAATAAATTTTGAAGTCGTCGCTTTGATTTTGATCGCCAAAGAAGCAGAGCCTTTTTTTTAAATGTTAATCCGTGTAAGACGTAGGATAACACAGAAAAGAACCAACCAAACCACCTTATTGTTGGCGATATTTCACGTAAGTGATCTATTGAAACATTTCACTATGGTTTAAAAGAATAGGATGTCCACCATCTTACCTCGTTCTGACTTTGTTGCAGTTGTCTTTTTCTCTTCCTCATGAAAAACATGACGCCGTCGTTTATACACATTGTTCGGGCGATTTTCTCAACTTGTGTACTGCATACATGTATCCGGTCCTATCAACACACCGAATGAAAGCGTTTTTTTCTCCTTCTAAACTTAACATCACATCACGACAATCGCATAAACTATTGTCAATCACATTAGAGGATGTTGAATATGATTTGACAGTTTTTCAATTAGCATTCTATTGTTAAAGGCATAAAACTACGCGTTTGAAGGCTCGAATTTTCTCGGTTTATAAATTATAGTCATGGCCACCATCAATGTAACATTAAATTTTTATCATCTGACAATTTCAGATCCATTGGCTTTTAATCTGAAGTCTCAAATAAGTAGACCTATATGTTTCACGACTAAACTGACACAAAAACAAACGAAACAAACTGGCAGAGTTCACTATTAATAGCCGTTGATAAAAGTAGATGTACTAAGCCTGTGTTCAAATCTTGTAAAAAATCGACTGTCCCGGGAAGGTAGGTATTGGGCGTAAATTATTACTCACATTATGCTCTCATACAAGTCTTAAAATAAACTACCATAACCATAATCGAGACAAACCTAGATGGCTGCAACTAGCTCTACACCCTAACAAAAATCTTAGGTACCATCCTGAGAACAACATACACAATACACACGACAAGAACCAGCCTGGCAGTAACACTGATCGTCGGTAGTGTATCAAAACCTCTCCGAGCCGGTATCAATTAGCGAATGTCACATGACGTCCAAAGAACTGGACTGAACGCGAGTACACGTATGACAAGAGACCTACCCAAAACACCGCGCGCGCGACAGGTGGTCCAACGGGTTTTTTTTTTAATCAAGGGCAGGCAAATTCGTCATCCTAATTATGTATTACCAGTCGTAGTGTTGTTATTATAATGAACATTCACTGCTGCAGTACTGTACTATGGGGAGATTGTTATTATAATGAACATTCACTGCTGCAGTACTGTACTATGTGGAGATTGTTATTATAATGAACATTCACCGCTGAAGTGTTGTACTATGGAAGGAAAAAGTGAGTACGTAGATCCATGGTGATACTATGAACGGTAGCTAGATCTATAGATGCACGTTGTAATCCGATATCGTCACCAAAACAAGGCAGCGGTTTCTCCTCTGTCCATTGCATCTATTTATCTGTCCATTTATCTACAAATGATTCGTAATAGACACTTTTTCGTTTGCTTATTTGTTTTTTAAAATGGCATCGTAGATAATAAGCGCACCCATTTAAAAGTTTTAGAAAGAAGGTCGGAAAGGGACTTTAGAAAACTTTACAAATGTAAACAGTGATGTTATTTTGTTAAACTGAAATACTAATCTACTTTAAACGATCATAATCCGCCAGATACAAATAAAATAATGCTCGCTCTGTGCAGAGTTACCGTTACATGTACAGTGTACTTTTGCTTTAGAAGTATAGTCCACAAGGTTAATAAAGTAGATACTTGGCAGTTATTCAATTCAGTACTTTAAATTGGCACAAATATTACGTAAAATTATTTTCGATTCATTCACAGATGAATTAATTGAAACACATGCATACTTATTACTATGAAAAATCTAGGCACGCCTAGCGAATCAGCTAACCTAACGCACGCAATTGTTTCATCAAGGCTATTTTGAAATTGAGCGATAATGGTCTTACTAATTAGAAACGCCTTCACAAATCGCGCTTTTGGCGTCATAATGCAAAGTGTAATCAATTTTTGTTTTAAAAGTAGGGTGCATTATGTGTTACTAAATTGCATACGTTAGCTCTTTTTTTAACGAAGTAATTAGTTTTACCACAAATTTGTTTTAGTTGTATAACAATGCTACGACAGAGGGCGTAGAATGCACAAACATGACGTAGCTTACGTCTCGTCGTAAGCCTTATTCTTTTATTGCTATGACGAGACGTAAGTTACGTCTTGTTTGTGCATTGTACCCCATGTCGTTAAAGCTGGTTCAGACAATATTGAACGTTATTATATCACACTAAAAGTTGTCTTTAGAAATCCACAGAAAGTTTTGAGCTTGTACTCGTTTACACAAAGTCTTTCGTATCTGATTTATCTCTTGTTGCTGATTAGTCAAAAATAAATACTGGATGAAATGCCACATACGTTTTTGAAAATGTCAAGCACTATAACATGTCCTTAATGCAAAGCCAGTGTCACGTATGGGATCGATATAAGCCAGTTAGCATACCATTCGTTGCCAATCATAATATTAAAAAAAAAAAATAATCTCGGGAGTCTTGCACCGACCCATCTAGTAGGGAGCGCAATCGTCAGGCCTCGAACCCGGACCTTTTGCGTTGCGTCGGAAGCCGATGTACTACCCCAGGACCACCGCGCCCCCCTTAAAAAATGAGACAGGTAGGAAGTAATTACTGAACTGAGATGACGATTAAAGCTCTTATTGCATACTAGATGTAGCAAATGAGATCATAAATCGATCAATTCGAAAAGCGCCCAGGTGTAAAAATTTAACCTCAGGTGGTAGTGGGATTGAGAGTGAGTGGGTGTTTGTGAGAGAGAGGGAGAGAGAGAAAGGGAGAGAGACAGAGAGAGATGGAGAGAGATAGAAAGAAAGACAGACAGGAAGTTAAGTTGGTTAAACGTCCAGCATCAGCACTATATAGGCTATATTGTGGACGGGTCCCAAGACTGAGGTCTGAAACCTCTATGTGCTACCACACACGAGACAGCAGGGATACCTTGACTCCTGTCGCACTAGGACAGCGACCCAACCAGCAGGGAGCGAAATCGCCAGGGCTCGAACCACGAACATTTTGCGTCGGAAGCCGATTTTCTACCCTAGGTTCACCGCGCCCCCCAAGAGTCAGACAGACAAAAACAGATTAAGAGTTTTCTTTCTCTCATCGGACGTCAGCAGCAAAATTATATCAGAGGCGGGCCCCAAGACTATCGTCTGACAAGTTGAAGCGCTGTCACACACATAGAGACAGCGCGGGGATACCATGACTCCTGTCTCGGCCAGTCACATTATACGTGATCCCGGCGAATTACAGGGAGGAAATCGGAAAATAAATTGTATACCATGACTCCTGTCGCAGTCAGTCACATTATACTGATCCCGGCCAAACTACAGGGGAGGAAATCGGAAAAAAATTGTGTCTGATCGTGGGCTTCGAACCGCAGACCATCACTCTACCACCGGCGCTAGTTCGCCCTCAAATTGAGAAGAGCACATGAGATCATAAATGGGTTTATCTGAAAGGCGCCTTCATAAAATATGTAAATACTGAACTTCACGTGGCAGCAGACTCTGGGTTACTGGGTTAGTTGATTTAAATAGTCATGTCAAATTACACATTTTTGATAGCACATAGATCTAGTGTGTGTCATCCCTGCAGATTTGGCATATGCTTCCAAGAGCCAGCTGACTTTATTATGATTGGCGATACAAGGGTTTCGAAAAGAAAAAAGGGTCAGTAGGCAGTAGAAAATAATATCTCAATGCGCATGTATGTAGTTCGCCTTTTGAGTCACAGTATCGTTTACACGTACACCGTGTTGTATAATGAGTGCGGTACAAGTCGAGTGAGCAAGTTAGTCGAAAGTGAGAGAGAGAGAGAGAGAGAGAGAGAGAGAGAGAGAGAGAGAGAGAGAGAGAGAGAGAGAGAGAGAGAGAGAGAGAGGGGCCGAGAGGGAGAGAGAAAGGTGAAGAGAAGGAGATAGAGATATAAAGGAATACTCAAGGGAAAAAATGCACAAACACAGACAGGCAGTCGGAGTGAGGCCGACAGAGTGAGAGAGACAGAAAGGTAAAAAAGTCAGTTCATGTTTTTGTTTTTGTTTTTATTCTCTATATATTTTTGCATACTGATAGGTGAGATGTATTTCCTACACACACAAAAAGCAACAAACATAATTACATTGCGGCTGTTGTAATTCATAACCCAAAGGGCAAACTATTGTCATACCATCGCCTCGCATAGTTTTGAAAATATTTTGATGTATCTCTAACGAGTTGTGTTGACTTGTTTTAACCTCCAACGAGAGCTCTATATAGGTTATATTGTGGATGGGTCCCAAGGCTGACGCCTGACAATTTTATGTGCTGCCACAAACAAGACAGAGCTGGGAGATCGACATCCTGTCTCAGCCGATCACATTATCCTGACACCGAGCAAACCGAGCAAACCGAGTTACATGGGGCCAAATCTGACGCAAACATTTTTCCCGATCGTGGGATTCGAACCGCGGATCTCCCATGTATCTTTCACACTGTAGCGACTTAATTATAGACCAGTTACAGGGGAATGAATCGGAAGCATTCATTTTTGCCAATCGGGGGATTCGAACCTGTAGGATCTAGTAACAAGGCTGCAATGTTGTTGAAGCCACCGAAGTCTCTACTAGCACGACTGTTAGCCGAAGCCCGAGGGCCAATGCACCTCTACTGTTTAATGCATTGATCTATAGACTGGCTAATGCCATTGCACTTTTCGAGAAACTCGTGTGTAGCCGCTGACTTTCTGTAGAGTAATAAACCGATCCCTGAAAAATTGTGCCATTTTTAAAGACAAAATTGTGCCGAATTATGCCATTTTAGGGGCAAAATTGTTATTTTTTTGTGAGTTTTTATCTTTTGCTATTTATAATCGATTGCTCAAACAAGAGCGCTTCCTCTTTATGCTTTTGTTTCAAAACATGTTTACAATGTTACTGTTTTGAAAGCAGACATAATATTGATCTGCACTAAAAAAAAATGTTTCGTCGACAAACTAATGTAAGGTTTAATTTTTCTTTTGTTCTGGGTATTGTTTTTTTTTTTAGAAGAAGGAGGGGGGGGGGGGGCGCAGCGCCAACAAGTTTGCTATATCAAGTACATTTACAATTCACTGGGTCCTATTATCCTTTACGCTCAATTCGGTGACCGTTGAAGTGTTTTCATACATCTATTACTAAGTCCTTAGTATTCACAAATTCAACGTGTCTATATTTATAAGTTTGTGTGAAGGTGTATGTATTTATGCTTTTCTTTCACAACAGTGTTGAGAACATCATCATGGGTAACAGGTGCATTATGTAATCTACTGTTAAAGCTTATCCTAGAGGGATGCGGTGGCATGTGTTCGATAGATCCGGCCCACAAGCTCGTACATCAAGCGTGCATCGTTTCCATTCGATCTTTTGAAGAATAATTATGCAGCAAAATGTTTAAAGAATAGAACAGACTAGGCAGAGCAGCGTGTTTATTTCAAAAAGATATTAATTATGAAACACGATATAAGATTCTGGAAGTTTTCACGATTTAGTTCGTAACAAATTTATTGTGTATAGTTAAAATACACGTATTATGATCAAGTTAGAACACAACCATTGTAATAAAAAAAAAAGTAATTTGATGGTAGATAGAATAATGCAAGAAAATTAAATGTTTCCAAGGGAGTTCCCTAAAGTCGAAATAATTAATTTCTCTGTGTTCTAATTTTATTGCTCAATTTGATAACTATTTTCGTACATATGCCAGCTTGTTGTTGTTTTTGTTGTTTGGCTATAGTTTTTTTTATATATATAAAATACATAAACCTTAATGAGTTTTACAGAGGAAAGAACTGTTCATATGCAACATTAATGGTGAAGGAACACTATAATGAGGTGAATATAGTTTTTGATTGTTGGGAAAGACAGGGAAACGCATCTGGTGAATATGTGAAAGATGTGGGAAATTTCTTTAGTAAAGGAAGATGGCTCTTTGGTTAGATAGATAGATAGATAGGAAGCTAGATAGATAGATAGATAGATAGATAGATAGATAGATAGATAGATAGATAGATAGATAGATAGATAGATAGATAGATAGATAGATGAGTGGGGACAAGGAAAAACAGAGAGAGGCAGAGAGGGAGCGTGATTTTAAGGTTCCCTAGCTACACTGGAGACTTTGAAATAAGACCAAACGAGAAATTTCCAAGACAATGCGGGATTGGCAGCAAGATAAAGATTTCTCTGAAGCGATCAAAGCATCCACTAATCAACCCTGTAAGAAGCAAAGTGACTTAAAGATGAAGTCTGACAAAGAATTTCCTAATTTGAAACAAATGGCAGCAAGACAAAGATTTCTCTGAAGCGATCAAAGCATCCACTAATCAACCCTGTAAGAAGCAAAGTGACTTAAAGATGAAGTCTGACAAAGAATTTCCTAATTTGAAACAGTGGGCACTACCGACTAGGTTTTTTGCCTTTCAGAGGAAAATGAAACTAGCACAAAATTGTTGAATTTCCTTTTTTAGAGTAACTTTGAATTCATTTGTTCTGATAACACTGAATAGCATTTTAATACGTTCCGATTTGTTCTATGAGTCTTAAAAAAAAATAAAAAGTGCGTCTCTGAGACCAACACACACACACACACACACACACAAACAATAGTATGTGGATAGCCCGTGAATTAGAACGTATTGGAATCAACTGCTGATATAAATGGGTAACAGAGCACACAGTCTATTTATCTTTGATCTGAGGTGACCAGCTGTCAGAGGTAAGGGCTTTCACAACTAGGCATGTAGATGGAAAGCTGCCAACTAAATACATACTAAGTGTGATTTTTTTCATTAAACACAATGTCAACATGTGTCAAATCTGTCCTCTAAACCATGTTAGACCTGACTATGCAAAAATTTCATTATTAAAAAAAACAACCAGTGTCCTTGTATAAATAAATGACTACCGAAATGAAAAGTTTCTAGTTTATGAACACATGTCTGTTAGGCGTTTTTATTTTTTTCTATAGTATAATGATCTCTTTGGTTTAAAATGTATGCGCATGAAGTTCAGAATACCATGAGGACTGATAGCCCGAATTGTTCACCCTTTTATAAATTTTTAGATATAAAAATATATAGGCACTTAGCCACTAAAAATTGGACTACTGTCAGTGCAACAGTACTTCTATCTTGTCAGACTGACAAAAAGAAAGGATAGTGTGTTGATCCCTGGTTTGGACTTCTGTTTATACGTTATATCGTAGGCTTACAAAGTACCTTTGTGTGCAGATTAAAAACATCTGGATTTGATGTTCTATTAAAAATATATTCTTGTATTTAACTTGGACTACAGAGGCCATCTTCTACATGGAAATAACAACAGAAATTATAAAAGAGCAAAAGCTATACAAATTTTTCTATATTCATTAAAAATATGTGCGCTTACCATAAAATTTTTGTTTGTAATAGCAAAAATATTTGTTCCGTTAAGAAATGAACTTTACAGTTATGCCTGAAGCCTATAGGCAATTGATACATTTGTGAAAACTTAGAGAAAAAAGGTTAATGTCCATATCATATGTAGTCTGAAACTGCTTGCATATTTGTTATAGCAGTAATGCTCTAGTTGTGCACAACTGTGGGTTAATAATTTTTTTTTTCTCCACTCTATAAGCTGATTGGCCATTAACTTAACTGTTTAAACCCAATAAAATCGCAAAGTATGCGAGAAAATGAAAAAAATACCCTTTTTCCATTTATAGATCTATCTATAACCCTTCGCCAAAACATAAGAATGGGCATGCGGACTTAGAGTGAAAACCTATTTATAGGCACTGCTGAACAGTATTTAACCCAGGCTCCCAGTTGTAGTAATAGTAATAGCACTGGGGAATTTGCATAAATGTGAAACGTCTCACTAAATATGAAAATCTCTATCTGGACTTACCTTAAAAACCTCTGGTGGTTTCTTCTCCACTGTGGGACGCAGGATCCCCAGGGAAAGCAGATGGGTGCAGATCTGGAACACCAGAATACGGAAGTCGTGCCGTGTCAGGGTGCTGTGCAGGTAGTGAGACTCGCTGAACTCAGAGCACAACCACGAGGCAAGGGTCTCACCTGTGGTAAAAAGAGAAAATATACAATATACAGTGATATTGTTAATAGCTATGATGCCAGCAACTGGATCCTTACTAATTTTTATTGAACCTTTTAGTGCAAAGCAGAATTGCATATAGAATCACAAAAAAAGACCCCTCGATATTTACTGAACAATGTTCTGCAATTCTTTTTTCACTGAAAATGTGTATACAAACGGAAAACTGGCATCACTGTATTAATATTTTTACACAAATAGGTTAAAAAAATGATTGTTGAGAGTTTTCTTATATAACAACTGAGATATTACAAGACTCTTCTACCAGTATTCTACTAGGAAAGTTTAACCTGATGAGCAAGCATCAGTAATTTATGTTCGTTTTCTACCTGTATTATTAAAGTATCTGTGTTACGTTGATGAAATATAAAATTTTTCAACAAAATCTAAAATAAATTTGAGTTTAGTTGAGTTGGTTTAGCGTCCAACGTCAGCACGAAGTTAAGTTTTAAGCCTCTTTATTCCTTGTGGAACATAAGGCTGCAACAACTCCCCTTCATCTGACTTGATTCTGGCTGGTCCTCTTCAGCTTGACCCATGTGTTACCAGTCACTTTTATTTCTGCCTCAGTGCTATTCTGCTTCAGGCGGCCGACCTTGCATTTGCCTTAGGGGTTCTACTCCTGGGCTTTTTTTCAAAGTGTGTGGTTTATTTATGCTTTTTGATCTCTGTCTTGATGGGGGTTTGCTTTCCTGTCTCACAGTTCTTTGAGACAACTTCCTTCCACCAAATGTTGAGGATATTTCTGAGGCATCTGTTAATAAATGTTTGCAGTTTATGGGTGTTGGTCTTGCTCACACGACCCGTTTCTGAGCCACAGAGTAAGACCAGCTTCATGCTGATATTGAAGATTCTAATCGTGTTTCGAACAGAGCTGTAGACCTCCAGATTTCTGTAGGGTATTAATGGCATATCTGGCTTTCTTTATTCAGCATCTGATGTCCTCGACTATTCCCCTCGTCTTTACTTGCATGAGAACCAAGATAGACAAACTTCTCAACCTCTTTAATGTTTTCCTGATGCAGCCGCAATGGATTTGCCTGTCTGTTATTGATTTGTATGGCCTCAGTTTTTCCATTGTTTATCTGGATACTGGTCTTCCAGCTTCTGCTGCCACACAATATAGCTCCTCTTGTGCTTTATGTTGCTTTTGTGAGAGAAGGCTGATGTCGCCTGCAAAGTCCAGTACTATATACTCGGACGTCAGCACTATATTATATAGGCTATATTCAAGACTAACGTCTGAGAATTTTTCTTAGCTGCGACACAAGAGGCTGGGCAGTCACGTTATACTGACACAGATCCAACCAGAACAAAATGGGACATAAAGACCCCCCTATCTGGAGGCCAACAATCTAACACAAGAGACAATTTGCTCGGAAGTTAAATAGTTAAAATGCACTTATTAGATCTTACATAGAAAATTAAACTTTATTTCAATTTGAAAAGACAATTATACTTTGTGACATTGAAGCATACCATCAAACTCTTGAAACTTGTTTAAAGCAATATCAGCAGGTGGCGGTGAAGGCATTTTGAGTGCCTCGTCAAACGTAACGGCAGGTACGATTTTTTCCCTCTCACTGCGCCTTCGTCTCTGCCTGGATGTTGTAGGCGTAGCGCTCTGGCACGAAGTGTTGGAAGCTGACAGTTCCACCTCTATACTCTTTAACAAGGAATCAAAAATATAAAACCAAAGTTATAGACGATGAGCGACTTTTGTTGAAGGTGGCTACAAGTAAAATTTGGTTAATTTTTTCATGGAAACATAAGGTTATGTAAAGTTTAATTTAATATAACTTTATTATCATACACGTAATATAATTTAACACTAATTTAAAAAAACAAACAAATAAATTGAAGAAAAAAAAGTTAAAACAGAAAACAAAAACAAAATATTAAAAATAATAACAAGTATGAATAAAACACATAACAATGATATCAACAGCATTATTAAGGTTTGCAATAAAGTTTATTTGCTTGAATTTGAGGAAATTTTAGTGAGCAGTATTTGTCCAGGTCATTAAAAAAGGAGCACACACAGGAGTTTAACTAAATGATTTTTTCTTATAGTCATAGTAATCGTTATCATTATGTTGATATCCTCATTTTCTTTATGAACTATATCTGATTCATTTACAAGGAATGTGTGAGTTTCTTTCATTTTTTATCGCTCCTTATGGTAAAAAAGTGTATTAATATCGGAAAACTTTAATAATAAAGATAATAAAAGAGGGGGGAGGGGATCGGTGCAAGGAACATCAAAAAAAAAAAAAATTTAAAAATGCTTTGAATAATTTTTGTTTTCCTCGTTTTTTTATTTTTGTTGTGTGTGTGTTTTTTTTTTTTTTAGAAAAATGTACACCAGTAAAAAGTGTCCATATTTCATCTGTTAATATTATTAATTCCTCCTTTTTTTAAGCAGCATGATCTTTAACTGATTTAATGATAAATAAAGCTAATGCACAAAAAAGCAAAAACAAAGAGAAAACATGTTTCCCAAACAATATCAATCGAATGAAATTGAGAGAAGACATTAGAAGAAAAAAAAAAAAAAAAAAGAAAAAATCAAAATGATTTAAAATAAGACATTCAGTTAGAGCAGTTTCTCTCTGAAACATTGATTTTTATTTAAACTTCTAAATGTCATTTGCAATGAGATTCTTTTGTTTTTGATTGTGTGTGACAAAAATTGTGAAAAATTTTTCTTGAAAAATATTAAATAAACACACTATGTGTCCTTTCTTTTTCATGTGCTTCTTATTTTTACATTATCTTACATTAAAGGAGAATTTAATATAAATCTAAGGGGTTTTAAATGTATTATTATCTAGAAATTTTGCAATGTGTCAAGAAAGTATAATATGCTTTGTGCATAGTTTAAACTTCAGCAGAGGTATACTTCAAAAAGGAGACCATCAATCACAAAGCAAAAAAAGGAAAAAAAATAGGATGTGATAAGCCAATAGGACAAACAATAAATCTTGTTTTGGGAAGGAAAAAGACATGGCTATAATTATAAACTGTTTTCCTATAAGGTTTGTGCAGTCTCTGCAAATTTGTAATAGTTCACGACCAGAACTTGAAAAAGCCACAAATGTAACAAAATCATGAAAGAAAAAAAAAGAAAAAAAAAAGAAAAAATGTGCTGAAAATTGTGACAAAAATCTTTACTTCAGATATTTTGATCTTGCATTGAACTATAGCATTAGCATGCACAATTTTAACACCAAAAAATAAGAAAAAAATTGTTGCAAATCGATGGGGCATAAAGAAGAATACAAAAGAATACAATCGTCTTTCCCTGAAAATTGTTCTATAATACTTTGGGTAAAAAAAAAATAATAAAAAAATAGGGCATGAGGAGAAAAAAATAATCTTTAAGGCTCAATACTTAGAAGAATCGATGTAGACTGAAAAGAAATAAGGTAACATTTGTTCAGAGCAAATATTCAACAAAAAAATCTTTTTTTTATGAATAGACACTTTCCAACATGCTGCCATAAATAAAATAAAAACAAACAAAAAAGTTAAGGGTGTTGGAGGTTGTTTGAGGTCTATTCCAAGCACATCCCATCCATTACCGTTTAATCGATCCCTACAGTCACTTATTTGATATTCTTAAACAATGCTAGGCATGGTAAGCAAGCAGCTTTGGATCAATTTATTATCTGGTAAACTGTATTTTAATACACAATAACAGAAAAATTATAACCACTTTTGGGCAGTAGTGTACTTGTTCTTTCCTTTGCTTACTCCCTTTAATAATTGTATTATTCATGTTTAATTACTGTATCAAGCAAAAACATGTAAACACAAAAAAGGTGTGTTTGAAGGGGTACAGATATTAAAAAAAAACAAAAAACAATATTTCGTTGAATAAAAAAATATTTTCAAACATTAAAAAAATGATGCAAAAACTGACGAAAAAAAAAAGCAATGCTTAAAAATTGAAGGTGTTTTGACACACACTAAAAAAATAAAACAACAGCAACAACAGAAAGCAAACAATTAACCAAACAAAATGGTTTTAAATTATCTTTGACAATGCAACCTCAGTTGTGTAATATGTGTTAATAAGATTAGCAAATAATCATCATAAAAACAAAACTTGTCATACAAATTTATTTCCTTTCAAATTACCTTTTGCTTCAGATTTGCAATCCTTTGAACACTGGCAGGTTCATCATCAATATTCGTTTCCTCGTCCTCTGGTTGAATTGGTGTAGCATTACCATTGGCTTCGCCAATAAAAGAGGAATTCTCTGCTGTTGGAGAGGACATGCTCCTAAACCTACTCTTTAATTTCTGTTCATCCATTTGAGCCATTGCCTGATAAGAAACGTGTAAAAATATGATATAAAATGGAAAAAGGAAAAACTGTAATAAATATGGTGTGAGTTTCCTCTGCCATCCAATAGATACTTTCTAAATGTTAGTAGAGTAATGTTAATACGGCTATGCTTTGATTTTTTGTTAAGTCTTGTTTAGAAAAACGGGGATAAAAAAAAAAGAAAAAATCTGTATAAACAAAACAAATAAATTTTTATGGAGCAACACAAATGTATACTTTTTATTACACCACAAGGATTAGCAAGGGGCACCACCACTAATTATTTACAAAGTTGAATTCTATCCCTTTGATACATCTAAACCAACTTCCTATCTATTTAACAGGATAGTTTTTTAACATGCTATTACACTCTTAAATAAGGAGAAGACAAAGATTACCATACTCAAAAATAAAATGTTTAAAGGTACAGATAATCAGGAAGAATAAATAATAATTATAAAGCAAGATTTCTAAACTTTGCACAGTGATAAATGAAATGACTCCAGGTAAATTATATAAATTATCAGTGTTTGGAATGGTTTCCATTTAAATTTCTTTTTTAACAAAAATGTTCTTGAATTGAAAATGAACTATCCCACAACCTCGAAAAATAGCAAACCGCAAAGCCTCATTAAGTAAAAAATGTATTAAATTTAACAATTAAGGCAATTTCTTTATTTAATTCTCAGCAATTTGACTTTTTAAAAATGCATTAGTATGCCTTTGATTTTTCTCACCTGGTCAAGGTCTGTGACAACCATAGCTTTCGGCGATGTTGGGGACAGAGTCGCCACATCAGAGAAACTGGAGCCCAACTCAGAGTTTTGTCGAGGCCGCCTTAATCTAGGCTGCCCTCGCCTTATCTCTGGCGAAGGGGTTGCTTCACGACACAATAGACTTCCGACAGGACCAATACTGTTCTGGGATTTATTAAGATTCTTCTCCAAGGGATAAAATGGAAGTGGTGGTGTTTCATCTGAATGTAAAATAATAATAAAATATAATAAAGACAGAGATTGAATGATAATTGGTTAAAAACATTTTCATATTCATTTTATAAATTAATGCCTTTCCAACCTCATTCAAGAATATTTACTCAACTTTGTCTTCTTTGTTCCAGGTTTCACAGGTAAGACGCAAATTATGGAAGTATTTGACAACTGATGTAATACTTTTATCACAATTTCTTCAGACCTATTTGATTTTAAAAACTTTTTTTTTCAACATCGCCTCTCGTTCAAAATACGTACTTATGAGAGGTGTTTAAACTTGGTTACATCTTAATCTACCTTGTGTAGGAGCCACCGGCTGCTCAGAAGGTTGCTCAGCTGGACTCATTGTTGACGACACAGTAGGTGATATGGTAATGTAGGACGAGGGTAGAGGTGGCACTGGAGGAGGTGGTGGAGAATCGGCTCTGGCAAAACCTTGTGGCTCTTCTGTTGATGGTTGTGGGTGGGGTTCATACTGAGCAAACTGTGAGGGCATTGCATGGCTTGTCTCAGGCTGTGAAGCTGATTGCAGAAAATCATTATTGGTGCTTAAATTAGGATGGGTTTCAGAGTTAATGTTTAAACTTTCTAGACGTTCTGACAATGTTGATGTTTCTACTTTTGCTGACAATGATCGAAGAGGCTCTCTGAGTAGGGCTGGTGCTTGTTGTGAAAATGTTTCTGATGTTCCTAAAGTTGGTGAGTCGTTTGTTAAAGATGCCAACAACGATGGTGATGATGCTTCCACTTTTGCTGCCGATGAACGTAAAGGCTCCCTGAGCAGAGTTGGAGGTTGAAAGAAAGGTGAGCTGACAGTTGCATGTTCTGTAGATTGTTGGGGTGGTGGATAAATAAGGACTGGAGATGGTGATCTACTGCCTCTGGATTTTGCATGTGTGGATTCATCTTTGTCTTGACCTTGTGTCCAGTCCGC
This sequence comes from Elysia chlorotica, assembly GCA_003991915.1. Classification (NCBI taxonomy): domain Eukaryota; kingdom Metazoa; phylum Mollusca; class Gastropoda; family Plakobranchidae; genus Elysia; species Elysia chlorotica. Next base: position 284,622 of record RQTK01000603.1, on the reverse strand, counting down.
CATTTTAGAACCAATCTATTCTTGCTATAAAAGAACAAAAAAAGGAAAATGTACAGAATTAAGGATACATTTTAATTAAATCAATAATACTAAACTTAGTTAAGAATCAAAAAAAAAACCCAACTAAAATGTCTCGATAGGTATTCCATAAATGTTTATGTGCAAAGCAGCAAATGCCTCTAAAAGACTCCTTCTCAAAATAATCCTTACGTGCTAGCTTTTAAAAGCGAAAAATCTTAACTTTTTCTTCCTACTCTACCAGTACAAATTGTAGTTTTCCTTCCTTTAGTATAACGGAAATAAAAATTAATAATTGTTGGGTTTTTTTTTTTAAAGTCTGGAGAGACTATGTAATAAAGTTTGGTACGCGGCCACACTCCCCCTTTAATTAAATTGGTTTACTGTTTAATTTTATTCAATTTTATTTCATTCTCAAAAATCTAATTTAAACTTTTTTTCATTTTTGTTTTGTTTCAAGAGTGAGCTTTTAGAATAAATGTACAATCTTTTCACATATAGCACAATTCAAGATCGATTTTGATTTTTTTCTTAATTATTCGATAGATCAGAAGTCTCTGTTTAGATTCTAAAACTGGTTCAATTTTAGTAAATAAAGTCTCCTTGTAGAGAAATGTTTCAAATCTTATTGAGAATGACAGGCAAAAGGTGATCACAACAAAATCAGTGCCAACAGTGTTTCACTTGAACAATTATCAAGCAACCAAGACACTCAATATCTGTATTCTAGAGATCAAAATCCTAAATAACTTTGTCTCACACAATTTGATCTATAGATATAGATAGTTCACCTACTGCAAGGATGTGAAAATAAGATCGCTGAAAACAGAAAAGAAACTGTCATCTAGGAGCTTTCCTAGAAGACAGTAAATTGTTATTTATAAATAGGAATACATTGAGGGGGCATCATTTCTTGAGAACATCTATCTACTCTACTCAAACCTAGCAAATGGTCCAGAAACCGCTAAGGAAAACCGTCAGTCAGCATACTGCTGCACCACAAAAGCCACCTCAGACTAGTAGTGCTTGTTGAGTCAGAGCGCAGTTCACACAAGTCCTCAAGTTGTGAGGCTGTGATCGAAAACGGAAGAAGAAGAAGAAAACAGACTAACATCTTGGAGTGACAGGTTAAATTTACTGTGGAGGAGTAGCCATGTGATACTACTACCAGATAGTCTACAGTCATCAAACTTTTTAAGGAAGGGGTGCCTTTTTTGCCATGTTTATTGTTATTTGGCCTTAATGAGTAGTTCTGATCTAGATCTAGATATATCTATATGCCTAACTAATCGCCCCTAGATCTAAAAAGGTCTAGATAAGACCTAAATTGCATATATCATGTAGCCTAGATTTAAATGTTAGCGCAGTTCCACTTGATTTAATTTTAACCAGGAAGCACGTACAGAAATTGAATGTTGGAAATGATGCCTGAATCTAGATCTAATTACATTTTAAAGGAATCACATTGCCTAAATCTGAATCTACATGTCTTTTTAATCTAGTTTCCGTCTAATTGAGTCATGTAATGGTGTGCGGTAGGTCTACTAATTTGAGGCATTTTCAATTGTTGTCAAGACTTGGTTACAACACTCCCACTTTCTTATTTCCTTTATGGAAGTGAGATCTAAGTTGCTTTAACTTTTGTGTCAAGTTGATTTCATTGTTTGTTTACCTTTTCTTCTTTTAGTTTTAAACTGCTAGGTCTACATCTAAATCTAGACTGTTTCACAGGGGCCACACCTACCCACCATTAGCCATTTACTAAAATCTGCAGGAGTTATTATTATTTCTTTTATTATTATTGATCTTGCCACTAATAATATTATCGTTACCACTACACCACTACTATTACTACTGCTACCATTATCACTACCAGCCCTACTACTATTATCATTACCACTATTATTACCACTGTTATTACCCTTACTTTGTACCACTACTATTACTTCCATAGCCATTTTTACCACTCTAGACTGATACAAATGTCACTTTTAACATTGCTACATTGGTGCCATTACTGTTCATTCAATTGTTACTATTTTATCATAATATTATTCTTTTTCAGTACAGTACCCTTGAGTACGTCATTCTCAATATTTTTTTCTGCAGTCCTTATTGTTTCTATCGTGAAGTCGAGGTCGAGGAAAAAAAATTGGGGGGTGCTCAGTGATATTTTTTCTTGGAGACCATGGGAGTGGACAGGATGTATGGTTTCATTCTGAGGGGTCCACTGCCCCCCTCTAGTTCGGGCGCTTCTGTCGTCGGGGGGTATCTTATTTTGCATCTAGAGGGCAAAATTTGCCACTGGCGTTCTAGTCATCATTTTGTCGTATTTTGTTAATTTTTCTTTTCTTTTTGAGAGATGGCGAAAGGAAGGGTGCCAATCCTGTTCGTTAAGAGTTCATTGGACCTGTCTGTGTTGATGTCTAGAGGGGGCTTTTGAGGCTTCTCTTAATATCTTTTGTTAACTATGTTGGTTATCATGGACGAACTTGGTTTGAGAACTTCTCCTGAAATTTGATGTTTTCTTTTGTGCATTGACTCTTTAGTTTGTCTCTTGTTGAGGTGTTGGCTAGGCATGACTGTTTCTATATCTTGAATCGTGTATAGTATGGCGCCACATTATTCACATTTTCTGATAATCTTAAGGGCTGGGCCTCCAAGTCTGGCTCTATTGATTGAATTGTTTCTGGTATTGAAGCTGAGTACGTTTTTGCCTACCTGTGCAGCGATAGTGTGGAACGATAAAATTATTCCCTTGGAGTGGTTGGTCAACATGTCTTGCCACTCTTTTTTTCGTAATGTTTTTCTGTTTAATGGATTTTACTTCATTTGAGCCCAGTCCTGTTTTTCTCTGTGTATTAGAGCTGGGTTCTACTTCGGCATGTTGGTCAAATTTTTCGTTTCCTTCGATGTCACAGTTGGCTGGGATCCAGCAGATCTAGACATGGGTTTGTTTCTTTTCTTGGAGAATGTTGATCAACTCTGTAAGGTCTTGCATAGCTTTGGTTTTGTTTGGGTTTATTGTACCGAGTGAGGCTGCCAGGGAGTCCGTTAGTATAACTATGTTTTCTTTTTCCATCTTCTTCTCCTGGTTGTTCTTTAGAGTTTTGTCTAAGGCCGCTAATTCTGCTGCTGTAATACTATTATTGTCCTATTATTATTCTGTTTTTGATTTTTAACTTAAAGTCTTTGCTGTAGACTCCCGTGGATTTTTTAGTGGTCCAAGTTGTTTTAGGCCTTTTCGGTTTAGCAGTTCTGTGTGTTCTGAGTAATTGCTATTAATTTTTGTCGATTGCAATTTCAAGGAATTTGGCGGATTTTTCGGTGGTGATATCGGTGGAATCTATTGTCATTGGAAGTTCTTCATTACCCCCCAAAAACCACCGCTTTGGTTTTGTGCGTGTTGACTTTAAGTTCTAGTTTCCTTACTTGTTTTTTGAGTTTGGAAGCACGTTCTTCTAGTTGTTTGATACATTTGTTGAATGTTACTTTTGGTCTGGATCCGCTGCTCTTCTCAAGTTTTTCACACGTTTTCCAAAATGCACAGTTGTAGGCAAATTGGCTGAGCTTGGTATTTGGGTCAGTGATGGCCTGTTTAATGTAATTGATTGCTATGTTGAAGAGTGCAGGGAATATTACTGCTCATCGTGGGGTACCGTTTGCTTGTACTTTGATGGATGAGTTTGTTCCCTGTTTTTACTTAAATTGTCATGTCTTGCACAAAAATGTTGGATGTATTTTCATTATACATTTTTTTAAGGCCATCTTTCTATCGTGTGCCATACGTTCTTTTCTCAGGTCTAGGAATGTGGCTGCTACTGTCTTGTTTTTGGTTTTGGCTGTTTTAATATCATTTTCTAGTAGGATGGTTGTTCTATTGTTTGTCTGTTTTTTTTTCCTAAAACCGCTTCGTTTTTGTCTGGGAGAATTTCTTTCTCTCACTTCCTATTCAAAATGGGAAACTGCTAACTGTAGCTGTGGAAGTGGACACCAAACAACAGAACATGTTCTACAAGAATGCAGACAACTTCAGGAGACGAGAAACAAATATTGGCCAGAAGAACATACCATGGAAAGAAAACTATGGACCCTTGGTTGAACTTCAAAAGACTGTGGACTATATACTAGATTCGGGACTTTCTGTGTAGTCATTTTCAAGTGAACGAAGAAGAAGAAGAAGAAGAAGAAGAAGAAGAAGAAGAAGAAGAAGAAGAAGAAGAAGAAGAAGAAGAAGAAGAAGAAGAAGAAGAAGAAGAAGAAGAAGAAGAAGAATCTCGCTCTTTCCTTCTCAGCCCCACTCTCTCTAATAGCCTACATCCTGATATACAACCGTGTGTTGGACTTGTTTGTTGAAAATAAGCCTGCAAAGGAGTTACTGAGGATTTATTTCTTTTGGTTCTTTAAAAAAAGATGTTTCGGAACCTTGTAAACCTGTGCATCTCATGATTGTGATAGAGATTTGTGTAAATCGTTTGTGAATGCCGCATATTATACTAGTCTCTATGCTGTGGTTTTCATATCATAATCAGTTTTTCTAAAGGCATATGGACGCCAAACAAGTGAATTATTTCTAAATGCGATTTTAATCTGTACTCTAAAGATATGAGGAGCTGATCTATAAACGGAAGATAAGAGGGACTCGTGAATAATTCATTTGCGCCACAATAATCAAGAGTTGTCCCCCTTACTCCAGACTGCTTCTGCTTTATTTTAATTTTCTTATTATAAGACGATGTTGCATGCGATTTTTTCATATAATTGGAACATGCCATGTTTGCGAATGATAAAACTGCATCGTGGTTCATCATCAATACATGTATTTAAATCAGGTTTAGTGTTTTACATGCTTTTGTTGTTTACTACTACTACTACTACTACTACTACTACTACTACTACTACTACTACTACTACTACTACTACTACTACTACTACTACTACTACTAC
>RQTK01000603.1:244343-275600 GCA_003991915.1 Elysia chlorotica | reverse complement strand
ACAACAAAAAACAACAACAACAACAACAACAACAACAACAACAACAACAACAACACTAACAATAACAACAATAACAACAACAGAAATTGAATACAGATACAGAATGCAAGGAATAAATTTTTATTGATCCCAAAAGAGTCGTGTATCAATTGCCACAAACAATAATCTAACAATAACAACAACAGCAGCACCACCATTACCACCACCACCACCACCACCACAACAACAACAACAACAACAACAACAACAACAACAACAACAACAACAACAACAACAACAACAACAACAACAACAATAACACAAACAACAAAAGAAAGACAAGAATAGAAAAAAAAAACATGGGAAGGATGTTGTAAATCTGCATCAAATTCCTTGCGTGGAATGTACAAAAAGTAATAATAATTGTGCCGTTTGTGGTATTTTTTCTTCCAACTTCTATCATCCGTATAGAGCGGAAGGAGATTTATTTGAGGTGAATTTGATCTTTGACACATGTCTTTTTGTGTGTCAGCCTTCTCTGAACTGCTTTTGGCCACGGTCAAAAATTAAAAAATAACATGAAGAAATAGGCCAACCTCAGATAAGTGTTTTGTTTTAAAGTACGCTTAACCTAGCATTTGAATGACTGGAAGACAAACAAGTGATAAAGCACGTAACGATAAACCAAGGAACTACTTTTGCGCCATTGTTAATAGCGTACAAAACAGTTACTCATAGTGTGAATTGTAAATTCTACTCACTGAAATCACGTTTAAATTTATTGACGAACTACCAGTTTAGGCAAACAGTTTTAAGTAAGAGTCCGAGTTATAATTGAATATTTACAAACATTACCAAGGTACATAGGTTCAGACCTTTTCCCTCCGGTATTTATGGTGAGCATATCTCTCGTACGACACAATTATTCTTTTCGTTACAGGGGATACATTAATTTGCACGTGTGAACGTTACTAAGATGCATTTTTTGAAACAATCTTTAATTTAAATACAACGCATGAGTATAATCATAACTTATGCGTAGTTCGGTTGTCACAGCAGTGTGTGTAATTTCTCAGAGAAAAAAAAAATTCATTTAAAACCGCATTTCAGCCGAAAGTATAAATAATTCAACAGCTCTGAACAGTGTTTTTACGCACTGTGATTTGTGAAAAGATAGTCCTGAGTCGAACAGAGATATTGTGAAGTAAACATCAAAGTAAGTATATACATTTTTTTTTTCTTATAATTTTGTGTCTGGTTTTTATTTGAAGGGCGAGATTACTTAATCGATAAAGTGGTGAGATTCTATTCCGGTGGTCCTCGGCTCGATCATATGATCCGACAAATTAATGTAACTTTATTTCTTCGATTTCTTTCCCTGGTTGAGGTGGCCTTGGGATAGGGCATTGGCTTCCGACGCAAAAGGTCAGAGTTCGAGATCTGGCGATTTCGCTCCTTGATGGTTTTCTCAGTGTCGGTTTAATGTGACCAGCTGAGACAGTACCGTAGTCATGGCATACTCGCCCTGTCTCGTGTGTGGCAGCACATAAAATTGTCAGACGTCAGTCTTAAGGCCCGTCCACCATATAGCCTATATAGTGCTATATACCCTCGGTGCCAACATTTAAAATCACTGGATGTTAGTCTTGGGACCCGTTCACAATACAGCAGTGCAGCCACTTGTTTACTTGTTTTTCTTTTTCATTAGTTTTTTTTTTATTTAAAGGCTGGAACGTACAAAGTTCATGGACGACCAATTTATAATGCGTAATAATTCCTAATACATTCAGCCAAAACATGGGACTCCAAAGTTCATAGTGCTTTCATAATATCTTGTTACATAAGTAGGCCCTATTTACCCAACTTGTGCATAGATTCTCACTGTGTAGTATTATTTTGCTTCTTTCAATACACCTTTCACAAAACAAAACAAAAAACAAAACAAAAAAGTAGGCCTACACCCCGCCTGTGTGGAGGTAAAGCGTAACAACAACATTAAAAACTCGCGAAAGCTTTAAAAACCGCTTCAGCGGTCACAGTGTTCAGATTTCATACTGGCGTGTCCAGTATCTAGATAATTATACTCTCAGCATACAAAGTTCGCACAACCTCAGTCAGTTGCACTATTGGTCGTAGACTGCAACCTCGCATGTCGGTGAAACACGACTTGGCCAATCTGCCTTTTGGCTGATACGTTTTTTGGCACAGTTATAACACTTTTGTACCAAATAAAAGACCATTCCCTTGACATTTTCAGATAAAGTCCTAAAGATCTAGGCCTCGATCTCGTGATCTAGATACGAAGTTGAATAACCTTACAGTTGTAACCTAGTTAGTTTCTTTATCTGCTGGACAGCGGAGAAGTCAAGTTCGTCTTTCTTGTCGGCCTCACGCTCAGATCACACTAGGTTAAACCTGTAAGCAACACCATAAAATCTAGATTAGAGATGTTTTATTTCATGACGATTTCCATAATATCTAGATGTATTTTTTACGTTTAATGTCACTTCACATTGCATAATAAAAGCTCATTGCTAGTGACAATATTGGTGCATATCATTGTCTTGGCAGTTCTAAATGGTGAGCCACCTCTAAATATAACGTGTTTATGCCTACTCCATTATTCAAGGATCCCATTGAAAAGCTAACAAAATTAAACAAAATATTGCCGTTCTTTTCTTGTTTTGTGAGAAGCAATTAAAAAAAAATTTCAATGGCTCAATTTTCTGTTACAACCATTACACCGTATATTCAAATTGTGAGCTATATTTTGCGCCCTTTGCGTCGACTGCAGCTTCCAAGATAATTTATTATCAATATAATAAAGAGTGGCTTTTTGGCTAAAATACATAAGACCTAGCATATTGAAAGTCCTGTGCTTGAAGCTTTATAGGGATATCTTGTTCCTCATTGGTGGGATCAATGTGAATAAATAACCACAATGATGTGATGGAAAATGAAGTCCTTGTATATCCTGAGGATGGTATTTAATTCTAAAGGAATGTTGTCCATATTTAAACTATATAATCAAGGTAGGCTTCAGTTTTTTTATGTATTAGAGAAGGCTCGGATTTCGGCAACACAAGGCACGTGTGCAACTGGTTGGCTCGAGCCTCCCCCATCCTTTTGCCCAGAATGAATCGCGATATCCTTCCAATAATAAATAGCTCTAGTTGTTGTTGTTGTTGTTGTTGTTGTTGTTGTTGTTGTCGTCGCTGCTGATGTTGCTATTCTAGCTGATAGTTGCACATGTGAATAATGAACAAATCTTACCCTAAAATATTACGCTACATTATTATGTTTTCCTGTCTTTTGTGCTGCAAAGGCCTCAATGATTTCATTTAAATCCAATTTCCTGAACTTAACTACCTCAATGTTTAATATGATGAGATCTCGACAACCTCCCCTGGGCCATGTAGATGTTCCTTTGGTATTTTATGATTCTTTTGAGTCTTAAAAATGATCGTTCTCGGCTAAAGTTTGTCACCATCAGGGTAAGAAAAAGTTTGAGAGTGATCTGGACATTGGGGAAAACTGCTTCAATGTTGTGATCATGTTACACATTTCTTGGTAGCCATGTTTTTGCTTTTTAAGGTGTGTTTCTTTCAGATACATCTGAAAGTATAGGCCTACAATCTCATCTGCAAGGTTGGGGTCCACACCATTCGGGCATTGTGCAGTCAATTTTTTAAACATTGTCTTGAACATTCTCCCTGATCATCTCGTTTTGCAAAAATGAAAATTGCCTAGTCACTTCATTCTATACAGTTGCTCTTTTCATAAGATTAGTTCAAAGATATCAACGTATGTGAAGAAAAATTTTATTTTGAAAATTTCCCGAGCTGGCATATTGTTTAGTGCGCCGGGCTGTGTTTTTCTCTTTCTGTTGACCGCTTTATAGTCAACACATCGCAATAATAATGTGAGGCAACCAGGGTAAATCAGGCAAATGTTTTGAGCTAGAGCCCTCTAAACATTTAAAAATACTAGATGTATTCTACCTTTTCCATTTTCAAATTAAGTTAATTATCTCTGGTTCTAGAAATGATAGTTATAATTTTTTTCAGCCTCTCAAAGTGCATTACATTTTAATGCTTTTGAACACACTATGAACATTTCTAAAAGTGAAATGTACGACATGTGCCTGATCACCCTGATTGCCTTACATATTTGCTGTGCACTTTGCTGGATTTCGTCAAATTGTCACGATTGTGTTGTAGAGAAGAATAAGATATTGTCACATGTATTCAGTGTGATCTGAGCGCCGTACAATGTCTTGCTGACTTTGTGAAAACGTTATGGCGGTATTATCCACATGTTGAGCATTAAGACAAATTCCAGTTCGTTCATCTTTTTTTGTGAAGATTTTTGCTCAGTTGTCACGTATCACCCTTCTCATCGGTATCATCTTGAATGCTTTGCACAGCTTCTAATAGTTGAGGATGGCTATCCTTGACTGCAGACGTAGCTTTTGCATGCACCTCCGACTTTGTGTCAGATAAATGGACGATTCTTGACTCCGATGATGAGACGTTTTAGCGTTGCCCACCGATTTGTTGACGCAGAGAAGAAACGGTCAGTCCATTATTGATCCCAAAGAACCATAAACCAACAGCAGCACTCCCTACAAAGTTATGAAAATGATCGCCACACGGAATTAATTTCGAGACTTTCTTTATTAAAAATTCTTTGTGGAACTCTATTATACTTGTCAGACATGTTGGCTGCGTTGTCGTATGGCTGGGTTAAACATTTTATTTAAATCGATTCCAAGTTCATAAAAATAGTTTAGAATCATCTCTGCCATGGCATTTCACGTGCGGTCTTGAAGTTGAAAAAATTTAAAAACATCTCTGTCGGAGCACCATCTTCTGGAGATACAAACCTAAACACGAGAAAGAGTTGTACAACATGCGAAACATCAGGAGTCGTGTAGATAATTATACTAAAGAAACCAGTTTGATTTATGTCATTGATAGTCGAGCTTCTAATTGTATCGGCCACCATTTAAAATTATATTTTGCCAGATCCTCTTATGCCATACTGCTTGATAATAATGCTTATGTAGACGGAGCCCCCCCACCCTGTGGTGAAAAGCCGGGCCGAATTCAGGGCTTGTTGGAGGCCGCTAGGACGGCTTTGCTCCTCACCATCACATTTGGCATGGAACACTTGTTTCTATCGGTTCGGGTGTTTTTTAGGGGCCCAATAACTTTTTTTTCAACTTGTAGACATAAATGTCATTTTGTCATGTTTTTTTTCTCTTCCTTCCGTCCTTTTTTTTTTCTTCCCCAACTTGAGGGTCGTCTGTTTAGTTTCCAATTGGCCCGAGCAGATAATAAATTTAAGTAGTTTGCCAATCTTATTTGTTGTATCGTTTTCTTTTTTACTTAGATTTAACCTACGCAGCTATTTCACTGATGCAACTGTAACAACGACATCTACCATGTGGAATTCAAGTATAAGATGTCTCTTTAGACAGCAGGGTTTATCAAGTCTACGACATTGTTCAACTACTGGCACAACAGCTGCTTCATCAGAAAAGTCGAAGATATACACAGATAGTCCCCCAGGTCTCAAGGTATTGTAATGACTGTGTTTGTTATGCCTTCTTCAACTCACAGGGAACCTGTTCTTTAAGAATTATTTTTTTTTAATTTAAGTTGTTAACATAATTTTTGTGCTTAAAAGTCGGAAATCAAAAGTAGGTAACTGGCTGTAGGGGCCTAATCACTAGTCAGTTAGTCAGTCAGTCAGTGAAATTTCTCAAGTTAATTATTATTATTATTAACTAATAACAGAGGTAGCAGAACATTCTTTAGGATTTTCTTTCCTAATTTTATTGTTTTTTGTTTTGCAAGTGTGTTCATTTTTTTCCTTTTGTTTTCTTTCTTAGTGCAGCCGCCATGACATTTTTTAACCGCCGCCCTCTCCATTTCAGACAAAGGTTCAAGAGAAGGTTTCCACATTTGATCGACCTTTTTCAGATTTCCTCACAGACACGTTTGGCAGGCAACATACATATTTACGCATTTCATTAATAGAAAAATGCAATCTGAGATGTAAGAATCGTTCTTCTCAATATAATATTTGAAGCAGAAAAAATAGGATAAATAGGATCTGGTCTTTTATAATAGATTATCAGGGGCCAAAATTTTATTGCAAAATCTTAGCTTGGTTATTTCTGTTTCCAGTTTGTTTTTCTTTTTTTTAAAGCATGTTAAAAAAAGTGCCAACTATTTAATTCTTCAAAGCATTTTTCATTTAAAAAAAAAAATTTTTTATGAGTGATTATGATCAAGTCAATTTAAACAAAAGAGAAGCCCCATAAATGGAGTGTTAAGCTTTTAAAACAATACTATAAAAGCGTAAAAATGGAAGCTTAAGAGAGGATAACCCTCTTGTCTTTCTTCTGTTTCCTTTTAAGACAATCATATATTAGCAAATAAAACATTTTCTTACCTTCAATTTAATTTTACTTTGCTTGAAGCAGGTGGTATTAACACACAATCTATGCTGTTCATATTATTTATAATGTTATCTTTATTGTATTTTTGTGTGTTTTTTTTTTTTGTTTTGTTTTCTGTTGATAGGCCAATATTGTATGCCAGAGGAGGGAGTGAAGCTATCCCCTAAAGATCAAATTCTCAAAGCAGAAGAAATTATCCAGCTGTCTCGGTTGTTTGTATCTGAAGGAATTACTAAAATCAGATTGACAGGAGGTGAACCTACAGTTCGTCCTGATTTGAAAGAAATCATAAGTAAGTAGAACCCTACAAAGAGAGATGTGAGAGAAAAAGTGCTTAATTTTTTAGATATTTGTTTTGTTTTACTCATCTATAATTTTCTATGTGTTTGATACTTTACCTTAAACAGTGTCAGGGTTTTGTTTTCGCGGGGCTGGTGCTGTGGTAGACTGTTGATCCTTCAAATAGGGTGTTTAGAGTTCACAATCCATGATGGGTTAAAATGTATTTGTCCAAATTGATGCCCTACTGGTTGGGTTGCTGTCACTATAATGTGACCATCTGAGAAAGGAGTTCTGGTATTTTTTAACTGTGTCTGGGATGCAGCATGTAAGAACCTGATATGTTAGTTTTGGGACCCATCCATGATATATCTTGTAGCTGAAGTTTGATGTAAAAAAATAACTCATTCAGGTTATCAGACTCCATAGTGCATTACTACCATGTTCATTTTATCATTTCATTCTATTAATTATTTTACCGATTGAGGGCGCCAAATAGCTATGTCTTTAGAGCTCTTTAACAATGAGCAAAAGTGTAGTAGTCCCTACTTCCATGTAAGATAAGATTAAAAATTCCTTTATCAGTTCCTGTGAAAATTTTTTTGTTATGTGCAAATACAATTGACAAGTAAGATTTTTTTGGGAAATTTCAGGAACATAAAGCTAAAAAGACATTTTTAACTCATTATAATTTGCAGGCGGTCTCAATGAATTGCGACCGTTAGGACTGAAGGGTATTGGGATGACCAGTAACGCAATAACCTTACAGAGACGGCTTGCCGGGCTGCAAGAGGCAGGTCTAGACCAGGTTAACCTTAGCCTGGACACCCTAGTGCCAGCAAAGTTTGAGTTCATCACTCGCAGGAATGGCTTTGACAAGGTCATGGCAGGCATCGACAAAGCGCTAGAGCTGGGATATAATCCAGTCAAGGTAAATTTCATACAGTTTCCAAAAAATTTTTTATTGAGAAACCATCATGTGATAGTTTCTAGTTTATAAACTTGAAAAATGTATTTGGTATCAGTGGTGTTTTGACAGCGGCTTATTAAATAGTTTGCTTTCCTATTTGATTGTTCTAACTTCCAGTCTGAACATGTTTTGTGTATAAGATTTCTGATTTAAAGAAAACATCAACAGAACACATGTTATTTAAAAATGTTTTCTTTAAACCACAAATCTACTTATAACTGTAACAGCATTTTGCATTATTCCCACTGAGAAAGTTCCAATACTCAATTGCAACCATGTATTATGGGAATAACACAGTTGTTCAATGCCCGGACGTAGGCTAAACCTAAAGATATAGAAAATTGCGAGATGTTTTTCCCCATATGGCTACTCAAAAGAGTGAGTGAATAAGTTTGTTTATTAACATACTTAGTCAGGAGCATCACGGGTGAATCCCAAAACTGACAATGTTACACAATTTCACATGCCACCACTGGAGACTGCTAAGATACCAGTCTAAGTCGGTCACTTACACCAACGTAGCCAGTCGTGGAAAAATTGAGAGCGATGCCGATTGTTGGCGTATAAATATGAACGTTTAATTATCCACAACAAAATTTTGTTTACATGTTCTAGTTTCAAACCAAGCAGTATTAAACATTTCAATATTTTTTGCTTGGCTTTGATTGCGTTTGCTAATTTTTTTTTCGAAACCAGAGAGAACAACAAAACTAAATAATTAGCTCAGTATGACATGAGTTTTATAATGATTTCTAATTTTGGAAGAAAAAACCCCATACATATACTTTTTTTAAACAGATAAATTGTGTTGTGATGCGAGGGTTCAATGATGATGAGATATGCAATTTTGTGGCGTTTACAGAAAAGAAGGTATGTCTGAGGTTCTATTGGCATGTCCAAGGTAAAACTTTTGTGCATACATTAAAAAAAAATCCTATTTGCATACATCAAAACATTCAAAAATATTGTCCAAGTTTTGATGGATACTAAATCTAGGCCCTATGCCAAATTTTAATGCAAAGAACAAATTTGGTTATTTTTCGGAATGCAGTTTTTTAATGTAATTTTTTCCCTCTACTCAAATGTGCCTGACGCATTTTCACCTCCTAGAATAATATATACTCAACTTTTGTGCTAAGTTTGATAATGCTTTCTATTTTTGCACGATTGACCTTTTTGGCTAATTAATTTTACTTTCTCTTAAATGTGTCTCTAGGTCAGAGATAATTTTGCTTCAGGGAAGTCACTGTATCAGAAAGAACATTATTTTCCTACACAATTACTTTGTAAAATGTTATGGATCTTTGACCCCAATATAATGCAACAAGCAATGCATTGATGAAAATGAATCCCTTTTTTTTCTCAGCCTATTGATGTCAGATTCATTGAGTACATGCCTTTTGGTGGAAACAAATGGAACTCAAATAAATACATTTCATATGAGGACATGGTGAAACTAATCAGAGAAAAGTGGCCTAGCTTTGAGCGCTTACCCGATAAGCCTAATATTACCTCAAAGGTATGTGGCTAGGTTAAGCTCAGTGTTCACATGTAAATTTGATAATTTTAAAGATACACATTAAAAGGCTTTGATGTTCATTATCATTTCGAATTTATTTAAATATTTTCTGGAACTAGCTGAAATGTCCAGTAAATATTTGTGCACCAATTTCGGCCTACCCCTAAGAAAAGAAATTAACAAAACGTTGGACAAGATTTGGTAAGAGTTTTTTTTTTTTTAAGTTAACATTTGAAAAATAACACTCTTTTTTAAGATAGAAAATACTGGAAGGCAGCAATCCCAAATTTCAAAAGATAGTTGTTGAATACAATTTTGATGTCCACACTAATAACAAATATATATGGAAACCCACCTAAATTTACAAAAACAAAGATTTAAATGAATACTCTATACCGTGATAACTCTAAAAAAAAAAACACAAATTGCTTGTTAAATGAGATTTAATCTAAAACTTAATTCCTCCCTATTTTTTCCCTACTGTTCAGGCGTTTAAGGTTCCAGGCTTTACTGGCCAAGTGGGATTTGTCACCGCCATGAGTGAACATTTCTGTGGCTCTTGCAACAGGCTCAGAATGACAGCTGATGGAAACTTGAAGGTTAGATCATGGTTAAAAAGGACGTAAAATTGTCAGGTTTTAGACCAAGGACCCAACAACAATGTAGCCTGAAGAGTGCTGATATTGTATGTTAAGCTACAAACTCAAACCTTAAACTTCAGGTTTAGGAAGGAACTATAAAGAAATTGCTTTATACAAAGATATGGTGTATAAGCTTTTGACAAAGATATGGTACATGAAGAACTCTAAGAAATTGCGAAAAAAGATATGGCGCAGAAACAACTCAAAGTAACTGCTTCAGAATATGATGTATAATTAGGCTAGCATAAAGACATTGCTTTAGACAGAGATATGGTGGTGCATAAGCAACTATTAGAAAAAATTGATTTACACAAAGATGTGGTGCATTCCCAATAACTTGACATTACAGGGACTGTAATATCCATATCACTATCAGATAATTAGATTTCAATTAAAGGAAAGTTGAACAATATTAGGCAAAGTGCAAGTGGAGTAGCTTGACTATAGGTCTGGAAAGAAATATTTACAGTGCTGTACTTTTCATATCATTCTTTAACTTGCCTTTCCTAGATAGTAAAAACTACATAGGTCTAACGACCTATAAATTGCTTAAGCCAATTAGTCTGGAAATTTATATATAATTATATATTGCTGTTGGTGTTATTGGTGTTGTTGTTGTTGTTAATGTTGTGGTTGCTGCTGTTATTATTACCATAATTATTAGGCCTACTGTTATTGTTAATAATTATATTATTGTTTTTGTTGCTGTTGCTGTTAGGATTATGAGTAGGCCTACATGTATTTTCATTTAAATTTCTACACAGGTTTGCCTTCTTGGTAATGCTGAAGTATCTTTGAGAGATGCACTCAGAGGAAATGCCACAGACAATGAGCTCTTAGAAGTTATAGGGGCAGCTGTCAAAAGAAAAAAGAAACAACATGCAGGTGTGTTCTCTAGTTCGTTTCTGGTGGGTTAGCAGTTTTGTCCACATAATTCATTAGTATTGCCTGGAGTCATAGAATCATCAGACTCCAACCTCTACATTGCATTTACAATATTTGACATTTTGTTGCATTTAGGCCTACTATACTAGAACAATAGCTCTGAGCTAGTAAGTAAAGTTAGTCCCATGCTCTTTGTCAAAGTGTTGGTGAACCAAGATTTAGAGCCTTGATTGTAGGCAAAGAGCAGTTGAGATGTAGGTTGCCATTACTTTTCTCACTGCATTTCACTTTTGTTAGTGGATGAAAAAATAGGCTACCGTACCTAGTTACTATCAGGAATCTGGTTGGCTAAGCTGTATTGTGCTTGAACAACAACTCTAGTCAAGATGGGGATACAAATCCGAATGTGACTTGGTACAAATGAAAAACAAAACAAAAGTAGTAGCGAGTCACAACTTAAGTGTGGTCCTGCCACTTTAAAATGTTGCAAGTTAAGGGTTGCAACACCCGCTAAAATGAGGTATCTTCTTTGAAGACTCTTACCTAATTTACCATTGCAATTCGACTGCCATTACTTGAGTTGGTCTTCAACCCCCCAAAATTTGATGCTTTTGAGAGTAAGGTTAAACCAGCAAAGAGCTGTATCAAAAGACTTTAATAATGGTATTTTTCCTCTATGTTAGCAGGAAAGTCATTCATTTACTATGAGAACACATTAATAGCAACAAAGAAATAAGAACAGGAAATCTCACTATATGTTTTGATAAACATCCTTTTTGTACCTTGAGAAGCTGTGTTGTTGCAAAAGATGTTTTCCTTACATGAAAATGCAGTCTTAATTTTTCGGTGGAACTATTAAGAGATGATTGTGTTAGTTTTCTGACTTCAATCACAATTACAATAAGCATTTATCATTCATGTATTTTCTGTATGCTCAAAAGGCGTTGTTGCCAATGTTAAATCTATTTCTTTTAGTCTTACTTTTAATCAAGCAGAGAAGAAATTTTACAAAATCCGATGATTTGAAAGAACATTGTATGAACGAAGGTATAGGTTTAAAATCATAAAGTACAATTTAAAATGTAAAAATAATGTTCTGCATAGATGTATTAAAGGGCATGAAGTGCTTTGAACATATGCATTTTGTGTTTTATTTCTCCAGGCTTGGAAAATTTAACCAAGATGGAAAACAGACCCATGATTCTTATTGGTGGGTGACTGAACTTGTTTTATATGTAAGTTTGATGTGTATATAGCCTATCTTGCCACTTATCATTGAAAGATTATAATGTCATGAGTTTTAGTGCTACCACTCATGGAAGGTGTATAAAACTACCACCAAGACTAGGTGGAGATATTTCAATACCTGCCATAATTAGGCTGTTATTGAATTAGAAAAAAATCAGCTTTGAAACTTTCCTTTTACAGATTCTTTCTCTGTCTATTTGCTTCCAGTGGCAGATCATGTAAAATTTGAGGGGTGCTCAGAATCAAAACTTTAATGTTCAAACTTTGTTTTTCTGTTTGAAAGTAGAGTAACATACAATGGAGAAAAATCTGTATAGTCCAGTTTTACCGATCTGTGGTTGTTGGCTCTTGTTTTTCTAAAAGAAAAAAAGATATGCCATAGTCCTTGCATTTCACTGCCATGTAATTCATTTACAATATGTTTTGTTTTGTGTATAACATTAGGCCTATGTATCTTTTATTTAACACTATATTTACTACAACATGCAAGTATAAATACTCATACAGTAAAATTCTTAATCATTACCATACTTTAATATTAGAATTATATTAAATTGACATATTAGGGATTGGCACATGTCCATTATAGATATAAAATTATATTTTAAAGTCATTTAGAGGTGTTTATTTCTATTTAATGGATTTTATTAAAATCATTAACATTGATTCCTACATTATATTTTCTACAGCTTTAGCAAAATGATAACAACTTTGGTTCTTTCATTTTCCAGATGCTTTGCAATCAGGAAACTGGTTTTTGCTTGAGAGTTCAGATTTGATAACATCCAATTAAAGAGTAGCAAGTAGTTTCTGTAAAATAAAGATGCTCTCTTCTGACATTTCTACTAACCCTCCATTGATTACTTTTTCTGACACAGGTGGCGCTGAGAAAAAACACTGGCTACTGCCACAAACAAACATTTTATCCTTGATTAACTTTGATGAAAAACCAACAATCCCCTCATATGGTCATTCACTTTCATACAACAAGAAACTGACCCTTTCAAGCCTGCAAAAATTGAATAGTCTTACTCTGTGCAAAAGAAACTTCTCTTCATATTCAAATAGGAAGATTGCAAAGGAATATAAAGATAGCCTCTCCATCAAGATGGTTAGTTTTAGATTTAAGAGCTCAGAGAGCGGGAGCCATGGCTGTAAAAATGACTCTTCTAATTATAAAGCTACTGGTATGAGTGATTCTCAGCCGACACATACAGACAGCGATAACAAGGCTGTGATAGTCGATGTACTCAACAAAGCGATGACTCTCCACGAAGCTCAAGCCGCAGGCACCATCTACCTGGGGCCCGAGGCCTCGCGTCTGGTCAAGGAGAACAAGATAAAGAAGGGAGACGTGCTCAGCATCGCCCAGCTCTCGGGAATCATAGCGGCAAAAAAAACCTCGGCGCTGATCCCTCTCTGCAACAACATTAATCTTACTAAAGTCTCGGTGACCTGCCAGTTAGATGAGTCGGCCCACTCAGTGAGAATATCTGCCCTAACCCGCACAATCGGACAGACGGGTGTGGAGATGGAGGCCCTGACCGCAGTTTCTGCGGCTGCCCTCACCATCTACTACATGTGCAAGGCTATCGCCCACGATATGGTCATCACCGACATAAAGGTGATTAGCAAATCTGATGGGAAAAGGGACTTTCAGCGTTGATATGTTAGTGTTCAAAAAGATAAAAAGCACTGTGCTTTACCAATTTATGTGCATGGTTTCTATGCTTGCTGTATTAGCAGTTCTGACCACAATTCACCATCTTGTAGATTTTTTTGGGGGGGATAGGGTCAAAATGCGATATATAATATTAAAAAAGTGGTCTCCCAATTTAGAGATTTCTGGTTTGAAGCCTGTGATTAACCAATTTTGTTCCCTACTAGTTAGATCAGTGTAGATAAAAACTGACTGGCTGAGACAAGAGTCCTGCTTTCTCCGCGCTGTCTCTGTGTTGCGGCAGCTGTTAGTCTCGGGACCCATCCACAATATAGCATTGCTGGTGACGTTGGACGTTAGTTTGCCAAGGCTATCACTCAATCCTGTAGAATTATCTTTCTGAGCATTATATTAAGATAAGAACAGATCATTACTATAATCAATCAGTTGTGTATCAGATTTTCGATGTATTTACTCCTTAGGTCCTATTTACGAAGTACAGAATAGTTGTGACCATGTGGCTACAATGTTTTGCTTGTTAACTTTTTGTTTAAACCTATAAGGACAGAGGGTGGTGAGTGTGAGGGGATAAGGTAGAGATCTGTAAAACAATGGTTGTAAAGCTTCAAAACTTACTTTCTTTTACATTACTTTGCTCAATGAAATGCTTAGCAAGGCTTAAAATAATTATGTCTTTTGATAAAACTCATAGACTTACAAGGTACATTTTTAGACAAACTATAGGCCATCCTTTGCAATCAGTATTCCTGTTCTCTTTAAATGCTGACACTTTTTTTCTTTTCTCTTTATAGTTACTTATCACGAATCCTGCTCATTCTGTACAGTTAAGCAATAACAGTTAAGGGTGCTTATTTTTCATCTGTTATAAAAGCTTTTTTGATGTCACTGCATCCAAAATCAAAATCCCCTAAAGCATGTTTTATTGTCCATGAATAATTATACTCTTTGTTTCAATAGCGATTTTGATCCTGTGATCATACATCTTGTGTTGTTAACGAGTGCACTTTAAAGGAGCAGAGCTTTTTGTATTGATCATAGAGGCAAGATTAGTTTTGGTTTATTAATCACATAGTTAATCATCCAAATATTTTTATGTTGTGAAATCTTGTTGTACAATTTATGTTAATTTTAAAGTGTATTACAATCTGAAGGGTTTAAAACCTTTTGATAAATTTTTACATTTTTTATTGTTTGTATTTTTTCAATTCTTTAAACAATAGTGGATGACTTTAAGTAAGTTTGGAATTTTCAATCTTTAAAAAAATGATAAAAATACAATTAAGAACGGTTTGAGACTACAAAAGGGTATGTTTAAACAGTGTGTAATATTTCAATTTCTTATCATATAATTATACCCTTATAATTTTATCATCCTAAAATTTAACTGAATGAACTATGCGTATGAAACGTTACATTCTATTGAGTGCTATATTGATAATTATGAAATTTAAAGAATTGTCACCATTCCTTATGAGACATACATTTGTGTGCTTCGTGGCATATCTAGACAGCTCTTTTTCTTTTTTTTTCGATGCTTTTCAGATGTCTAATTTCAATGTTCTTATTTTTCCATAGTTCTTATTGCTTGTCTTCACATTTTTCATAGTCATAATCTTCACTTGTGGAATTGTCTATGTCGCTCTTCTTACACCTCTTATTATGTCCCTAAATCAAGTTTGCTCTTTGAGAATAGGTAATCGAAAACCCATTTTTTAACCAAATAAAATAATGCTCCAGCCAAATTTGTAAAAAAAATGTGCTTTGAAAATTCTGCATACTATAACATGGACAGTGTAAGTAAATTTCTTCTCTTTTTATTCATAAAAGATTAAAAGTCATTTCTCCTTTACTTCTCCTTTTTTTTTTTTTAAACAGATCTGTTTTTAAAAAGTGGCTTCATAGCCTACTTACAAAAATCCAAATTTAGGTTTTTACGAGAAATCAAAATCTATAAATTCATGTTAACACGACTCCTTTTTATTCTTTGTATTGTTTTCTGGCGGAGGAGGGGGGAGGTAGCCCTGTGGTAGAGCATTCTGCTGCAGGAGGTCCGTGGTTCGAGTCCTCCTGGTGATTTCGCCCCCCTACTGGTTGGACGTTTAATCAAATCTACGTTGCCTTTATTTCTATTCTAGATGATTCTGGGTGTTCTATTCCTCCTCCTCGTACTTTCTATTCTTATTTTTTTTTTAAATCATTATGCAGGTTTTTTTTTGTCTATTCTTTGCCATTTTTTGTTTTGAGAAAGTATGTATAATTATATTAGTCAAAGAAAACGCTAAAACACCTTTCAATAAATCTAGATATAGGTCCCTATACATGAAGTAAGATTTTTATATCACTATTTTTAATATTTAATTGTATTTTGAGCTCTTTAAATAATTCACGTTGTAATTGGTGAAATATTTGTCGTGAAATAAAAACATTTAATACAACCTCTGCAATTAAAAAAACGTGTTCCATTTAACTGCCAATCCTTATCCATTCTAGTTATTCATATTAAGCACATTTTTATTAACACCTATCTGTAGAAATAATCTGGCAAACTTGTGACCAATCTCTCTGACACGGAATAAGCAAGTCTAGCAACAATAAAGATAAGGCGGGCTTTGTTGAAGGGAAAAATCTCTCGCAATACCTCCGAGAACTATCAGATGTGACTGAATATTATAAGGATATCAACAAATGAAACGCAATCGTTTTAGCTTTAGATTGCCAAAAAGCCACAAAAAAAGATTATATAATTCAAACCCTGCAATATTTTGAATTGCGGGAATCCTTTTTGAAATGGTTTGAAACCTTATTAAGCAAATTAACAGTGTTAAAATGGATTTATATCAAGCTTCTTTAATTTAGAAAGGAGTGTAAGGCAACATTGTCCTATATCTCCGCTGCTCTTTTTCATAGCTTTAAAATTTCTTTCTCTCAGCATCAGGCGAAACAACATGAAACGAATTAATCAAACTCTAAACAAGTGATACAAATTAAACAACATGCAGATGACACCACTGTGTTTTTAAAAGATATACATTTTAGAAAAGTGTTAGTAACAATTACAGAATTTTCAATTTTCTGCGGGTTACAACTTAATCAAGAAAAGTGTGAAGCGATGGTTTTAAGACTGTGGGATGCCTATGGGCAGGCATTGCAGGGCATTGCATAAAAAAATCAAACCACAGTAGAAAATGGTAGGAATTTATTTTGACTTGCCATACGTGCACTAAATTAATGGTTGGAGGAAATTGGTCCAAAAGAGATCCCTTATTTATACACAGCATTGGTATACCAAATGATATTTTGTAAAACCAAAATAATTTTATTTCGATAATATATGAACAAGAAAAAAAAGATGCACAATTACAAAAGCCTTTGAAAAAATCAGACGTGAGGTATGCCTAATAATACAAACATTTACAGTAAGGAAGATTACAAATGATCCAGAAACAAAGAATATCAAAATAAATTAAATTATTCACAAAGTACCGTTAGGCTGTTGGCAACAAAAGAAGAAAGCTGTACGGTACTACAAAACTAAAAGCCTTTTTTCAAACAAACATCTTGCTAAATTGAAAGGTCTAAACCTCACAAAAAGTAAATTCTAGAGAAGTGTTGAGGTGTGGGTTCCAAAAATTAATCTTTCAAGCATGGTGAAGGTCCATCTTTAAACACAGATTATAGAGTCGCTTTGGTTTGTACTTGAAGCAATATTCTAAGCTCATCCTTCTCTTTTTAGCACTTTGCCTTTTCTTTTATAGAGGACAACACATTAGACATATTATCGCATTTCAATAAGCATAGGAATATTGCCATTGTCTTAATATATTTTTCATCCGATATATCTATTTATAATTTATTATTAATATGAAATATGCATTGCAGAAAAAAATCAAACAATTAAAAAAAAACCCAGAAAAAACAAAAACAAAAAAACAAAAATGTTTTCAATCGTAAACTGTCTGACATAGACATTAATATTATGTTGTTGAAGGTTGAGCAACGGACCCTTTTATCCAATAGGACATTACAGCATACATATACGATATTATAAGTAAGGTAGTGGTTATTTTAGTAAGACACTAAAACTGACATTCATTTTAAATATATTTATTAGATGTAATCCTTCCCATATTTTATTTTCGAGATAGACATTTTTCCAACCAGAATGGCATCTATTAATAATTGACGGTGGACGATTTTTCTGTCACGCATCACGGGCAATTTACAACCTCTAGAACCCTGAAATTTGGTATGTTGGGGTAATTTGGTACAATGTTGTCGACGGTAATAATATTTGTAGGTAAAACGATTGATTTTAGCAAATAAAAGGGTAAATGTTTATTTCATTACTCTGCGAAAAACATATCGACATGCGAATGATTTCTGGTACGAGAAATATCGGTTAGGCCCAAATCCAAAGTGAAAGTAACGGTCTAAAGTAAAAACACTAAAGCCGTATTTCCAGAAAGCTTTGTGCTCTTTTCTGATAATATCAACAGAGAAATTTCAAATTGAATTTTAAAATACAAAATCTAGATTAGACCTAAATCTAGAGTAGAAATCTCAATCTAGACAGAGGTAGATTAGATCTAGCATATAGATTCTAGAGCTAGACCAAGAAATAATAATATAAAATAAATCGAGCTTCTAGGTAGCTAGATCTAGACACTAGATTATGATTCTAATATATTCAAACCAGAGAAAGACAACATATTTTGATTATCCCGAGATCTTGACAAAGTAAGGTAAGATGAAATTTTCAACCCCGTTCGTAGTAATTTATAACTTTTAGTGCCCTTCTGTTCAATGACTCAAATTGCGTGGTTCCTAGCAATATCAGTAGCATTTCAATTCAGCCTTTTGCCCCAAATGCCTCCATTTTATTTTGTTTTCAATATTAATACACCATAAAAAGGATTAAACATTTTAGAATGCAATGCGTTGTAAGTTTTGGATTAAACTTACAACACATGTACAATTTCCAAGAAGATGAAATGAAAATATTTTAACAACTATGCTTCGCAAATTATGCAAGGCATACTCAAGGGGTTGAGCAAAATTATATATTTCTATTCAAATAGACTCTAGTTCTGCTTTATTGATTTACCGACCAAAAAGCCGTTTGAATGTATTCTTAATTAAGCATAGCTTTGGCTGGTCTCTTTAGCTCTGTCGGCAAGAAAATCCAATTTTTTTAATCTATTCGTGTCAATGTTGTGCCATTGTATGCATTTTGTGTATTGGCTTGTTTGATGTTTTGTTTTTTATTTTTTTTCGGATTTGTGTGAGAGTAGTGATCTGTGTCGACCTCAGTATTTTCTATAGCAATTTGTCAAGACGACTTTTGCTTAGATTGTTAAGTTCATTACAAGAACCTTCTCTCTGGGCTTCTATTTAAACTCAAGTATTGATAATGAATGAGAAATATAATTTATATTATGTGCACTTCTTTTCTTTTTTTCTAAATCATTATTTCACAACTCTCCGTCATCAATCTGCTTCATATTTAGGCAATACCGTTGACAATTTAAATGGACCAAATGAGCCAATAATATTATGTAAAGTAAACAGAAAAGTTACGAATCAAACTTTTTTTAAAATAATATTTTGTTTTGTAAAGTAATACAAGAGTGGATTGCCTTCAATGCAAAGACAAAGAGAAAAGCCACAGTGGCAAGGCCGACCAACATTGCTGGTTAAAGATCTGAGTCATCGATTTCCATACCGGCAGGACGATCGCCTTTATTTGTAGGGCCTATACACCTAATTTGTTAGAAAAATAATGTTTCGCCTAACCGCCGGCATCAACAAAAAAGAATAATTAAAGGAAACAAAGAACAGTGGGCTATAGGTCATTTGGTATAGAAGTCAATGGCATGAATTCATATAAACAATACATTATTATGTCATATCAAAATCCCGATCCATTATTGGTCGAGAAACCTTTTTTTAATTGTCAAACAGCATGGCACATTAAGAACTTCTATAAAAAAAAATCTGAAAAGATGATCCCAGAGGGTAATTTATAAGGTAACACTTGTTCGTTTTGCAATCATAATAATATGTCATTGGAATTTGGAATGTTGTTAAGTCTTGCAGATTTCTTTGCATATTCTACCAGTCTGCCACATAATGCGACAGTAAGCTGAGATTAGGGATAAATAAAGACAACACTAAGCATACCCATCTTCTGGTTTGCCGAATTCGACAATTTCACCTGTCATCTCACCAATATGCAAGAAAGGAAGTCTGGGTGGAAGAACATCCTTGTATTTTTCCAGCCAGATCTAAAGCTGTGTCTGGGTCGTCCGTTATGTACGTATTTTCTAGACCAGCCGTCCAGCTGAGGTGATACGCCGAGAGTTTGTGCTGCTTGTTATCGATGAGAACGTGGGGTATGTTCATTAAGGTCGCCAGGATGTGACCGTGCAGGCGATCGGTGATGATAACTCTGCCGCGTTGTAAGTAGAAGAATCCATTCGTGCAGACGTAGTGGGCCCGCTCCATGCTGTTCGGAGCTCCCGGCGTGGTCCACTTCCACCAGTCACTGACGTGCATCCGTATGCCCGGGGGAGCGGACGGAATTGCTTTGTAGCCCGGGGTCTCAGTGTCGGTCCGCCTGATCCACATTATGTCAAATACTGGTGACAGAAACCGTGGCATAGACCCTATCTGGAAAGCCATGTCAGGTGTAAGAATATACTTTGTTGTTCCGGAAAAATACTGCTGGGCATACCTGTAAGACTGGTGGTCTCTCATAACAAAGGTAACATTTTCATTGCAGCAATATTTTTTCTTGCAGATTTCGAAATGGGACGATTTAAAATTGTTAATGAAGACAGATTGGGGAAACACAAAAATCTTAAAACCTTTAAAAATTTCGAAAATACTAAAACGATGGTCATCTGACTCTTTATATCCCACAATATTTCCACCGCCGTGAACTAATATTGCCAAATCATCTGTTGAATACCGGCGGGCTTGTTCTTCTGCCATGCGAAAACGTTCTTGAGAACATGCATCATAGGCACAATAATACAGCAGTTTAAGCTTAATCCGCGCCAAAAAGTGCATTTCACCGACACTAATACAAGGATCGCCTTTATTCTCAAATATTGCAAGGTCAAAAAGCATGGCGTATTTGTACTTCTTGAGGACCGCCCCAATAATGTCAAAGTGTAACCTTTGAGCTTCTTTGATTACCTCTACGTGTGTTCTTAACTTGCTTGACAAGAAACTTGATCTGTTTGGGTTAGCGACGAGGTCCTCCTCCAGGAAATCCTCTATATCGTTTTTGTATTGGCTCAGATAGCCACCCAGATCCGGTAAAAGGTCCTCTTTGTTAGGAAGCTCTTGTGCACGGTGGGTAAAGGTCCTCTCAAATTGTGTATCATTTATCTTTTCTGTAGCCACTCTAGCCATAAACTGTTGTTTATATCCGGCAGAATCCAATACGACAGCGGGAAACACCGAATCGGCTGTCGTGGGAATTTTAAAATCTCTCATAACGCCCAGGCAAACTCCGCAGAAAAGTGAGCAGGTAACAAGAATAATATACTTGGACAGAGTGCAGAGGTCTATTCTTTGTTTGGGTGGGTGGTAGTCTGAGGATAGAGATGTAATAAAGTGTGATTGAATCAGATTTGTTAGAAGCGTTTACAATTTGCTCAGATTGAGTAAAATTTCTCAAAATTGTAAGAAACACTGGACATAATTCGTAACGGCCCGCTACCGCTAACAAAAAAGAACCTAGTGCATTAACGATTAGATTATGTCATCAAGTAGGCTCATGAATTATCTTGATCTCAACTGATATGTAATTTTATAAGAATGTGATTTTAACAAAAGTTATCTAACGTAGTTGGAAGTCACGACCGTTCTTAGGTATGTGCCACCTAACCCAGCAAATGCTCTGAAAGCAATGCTGCATTTAAAGTATAATATAAAGCGCACCCATACCAAAAATAGTCTAAACAAAATGGCAGTATGGCATTTCTACATGCGAGTTATGTTTTCCAACAAAATGATGGAATCACTTTCCAGTGGACGTTGATTTGTTAATTTTACTATCGGGCATTTTTTCATCTTTCTGATAGCTTCTGTTATGATAATCTCATTATTGCTTTTTTTACAGAACGAAACTTTCGTAGACCAAAATGCAATATCTATGCGTTTGCAAAAGAAACTTATTCATATTTCTCCAAGAATGTTTTTCGATCCTCATTGTCTCCTTCAGTAGAGCTATAATGTATTAATTTTGGGCGCAAGTGCCGACTCCCTTATTCATTTTGTTATGGGTTTCTTATGATTACAGTGGAGTTGTTAACTTAACTTCCAACGTCGGCAATTTATATGCTATGTTGTGGTTGCACTTTAAGTTTTCTTTTTAAAACAAGTTTTAATTAGGGAACTTTAATTGGAACAGACACATTTTTAAATATCCCTTTCTAAAAAGAAGATGTCCAGATGTTTTTTCAGTTCATTTAGCTTTAGAATCCTAGCTTATAAGCACCCGATAACCTAGTCCATAGTGCTTTGGATGAAGCAGGAACTTGAGGTTCAAATCTCAGTGCTTGCATCCTTTTGCAATTCTTTTAAGACCGCGGGAAACATAGGGGGTTGACTTGGACAATACCAGAAACACTTCTTACTTTAAAGCCAAACTTGTTTTTATCTCACATGTTGTAACACTATCCCTGTAGACACATAGCTGTAAACCACATGGGCCAATCCTGATATAACACAGGTGAGCGTGATGAAGAGCGCGCGATCTGTGATGAGACCCTGGATTCGGGCCAGCCCTAACCCGATCGTGCAAATTGCAGCAACGCCCAACAACGAAGAGCGGAACTGCCTCAGAGCGACCCCTGACTTTTCATCCGTGGTCATTCGAGACTTCAGGGCGACGTTTCTGCCAAGCAAAGTCAATGATACCAATGATAATTAAATTATGATTTATCCAAACTGGTCACGATTTCGTGATAACAGGTTAGACAGAGTATTTGATTATAATTTCAGGGAATCAACTCTAGCTTTAAAAATGTATATCTATTTTTTCATGATCAAACAGCATCGATTTTTTTCTTAACAAGCCAATCCAATCTCAAAGTGTATATCCGTTTTTTATGAAATAAACGCCTTTAAATTTTAATTTTAATGTTAAGCGAATATAGCATAGTAATCATTGAAATAATCTCTATTATTGAGAACTTTCCGTAAAACTATTTAGCCATCTTTGAATTTAATTATAAAAAAAAACTACCTGAAAGGCAAATAAAACATTGTACATTATGGGCATGTCTTTTTGCTATTGCGTGGCATCTTCGCATAATCGCAGCATGGACAGTCAATGGTAGGCTAAGCAAAAGTAGACATGATCATGTTCCAAATATTCCCTGTTTGACATGCAGTGCTACCAGTTGCAGATTTACCCAAAAGCTAACATGCTTCACAACTTACTATGAAGACACATAGTCAAGTAATACACTTTAACGCTGAAATCAAATTTAGAAAGTCTTAATGGATGTCTTTATCCCCTGTGCTAACATTTCTTTCATCTTCTACAAATACGTGAACACTTTTTAAAATCTGAAATGGATCAGAAAAATGGAGCGTGACCAAGACCAACCTCTTAAAATGCAAACATTAACCAACAGATGCCTCAGAAACATCCTTAGCATTAGGTGGTACGAAATTGAAACAAAGAACTGTAGGAGAGAGCAAGACGGAGACGGAGAGCGCAATTGGGGCATTTTAGACGATACATTTAGAAATCCAGTATCTGACATCGAATGCAAGCCCTGGAGTGGAACCCCCAACGCAAACTCAAGGTCGGCCGCCGGAAGCAAACTTGGCAGCGAAGCACGGATGCCGAGATAAAAACCGCTGGTACACACGAAGGCTACTACATGAGCTGAGCTGAGTTGAGCTGAAGAGGACTAGCGAGAACCGAGTTTGATGGAGGCGATTTGATGTGGCCCTATGCTCCACAGGAAATCAAAAGGTTTAAACTTAACTTATTTACCTGCCACATGAATCTCTGATTAATTTTACGAACGCTAGAGAGGCGGGCTATATTACGCTGAACAAATATACACTTAAAGAATTAAAAATTAAACCAAACTGTCATTAACGAAAAAAAATAATTCTGGAAAAAAAAAAGACAAAACTATGAGGTGTAGAAGAAAGGGCTAACCGACAAGAGGGTGGTAATTAGAAATGCATGGACAGGCTACAAAGGAGGCCCACCGAGCCATGAAGGATAGCTGCCCAAGGCTAAGAGATTTTGAGAGAGATTGTGCGAAAAGTTACACTTGACACAGCAGTCAAAAAACCACAGCGCTTGTGATTGGCTCCATTAGCTGCAATAAGAAAAACCAGTTCGTACGAATTGGTTTGATTACAATGCAAGACGATGGTTGTGTTTTTACTTAGCCTAACGTCATCACTATATAGTCTATATTATGGACGGGTCCCAAGATTAGCGTCAGATTATTTAAGGTGCTGCCACACAGAGATAGTGATTGGAGACCTGGACGTCTGTCTAAGCGGTCACATTGTACTGGATTCGAAATTTTGACAACTATTTTTTTTTAAATTGATCGTGGGTTTCGAACTGGTGTCCTTCCCACCAACGCTCGTTCACTTCAACAAGTTTGCTACGGTACTACTGGTATACTCTTTACTTGGTGACAAACAAAAATCGTGCTGTGACTCTCCTCGCAAGATATTTACATCACAGATATGACTGGTTTTGGAAGATGGATAAATATTGTGATAAATTCGAAATTTTGACAACTATTTTTTTTTAATTGATCGTGGGTTTCGAACTGGTGACCTTCCCACCAACGCTCGTTCACTTCAACAAGTTTGCTACGGTACTACTGGTATACTCTTTACTTTGTGACAAAAAAATCGTGCCATGACTCTACTCGCAAGATATTTACATCACAGATATGACTGGTTTTTTTGAAGATGGATAAACATTGTCATAAAACATTTTTTCATTAAGTCAGACTCTAATAATATAATGTATCAAGTACTTTCCATTTACAGAAAACCACCAATATATCAAGCTATATTCACAAAATATATTGTATAAAATGATAAATGGTAAGGTTAACATGTAACGTACCAAATGAAAGCAGAGATATAAACACAGAAATCAGTACACAAATATGAGACTTTATAATCCTGGACCTGGATTTATAAAGGACAGTATCAATAATAATTTTATTATAGTTGATAAAGCATACACAGTACTAAGCAAGGTTAAAAAATATTTAGGATTAAATTTATTCCAAGAAATCCAAGCTACATGGACGTTTTTGTATGATCTTACGATTGTGAAGGCAGACTTTTAATTGAATTTAACCCAAGGCTTTACTTTAAAAAAAAATACAATTACAAAGATAAATGTTCATATAAGTGAAGAAGTGAAGAAGTAGTTTCAGTACCATGACATATTGTTTAAGTGCTATTAAAATATGTAACTAGTTTAATTTGTAAAATTTATAAAAATATGTGTTTTTCTACATATTCATTTCTTCATCTGATGCTTCATGCAATTAAAATACTGTGCAGCCCGCTTAAACCGAACTAGTTGAAAATGTAAGATTCGTTAGAGTTGTCAGAAAAAAGACAAAGAGACTTAGAATACTCTATACGTGTACAACATCATAATTTTCTTACCTTGATTGCAAAAGTGGACGAAGCAAACATGCACGCCATGCTTAGGTTGGTGAACCAAGTGGCAACCACGTGACATACTTTGGCCACGTTCGAAGTCCAATCGTTGTCGAAGACGTCCACTCGTACAAAAATAAAGCAAATGCCTTGTTTTGGGAGGGAAATGTAGAAGTGGGAATTAAGGAACAATAATCAGTGACATCCAGTGATAGCTTTCAGAATTCCTTGTCTACCTCGCTCGATTCATCTCTGGTGTACGTCTCTCTCTCTCTCTCTCTCTCTCTCTCTCTCTCTCTCTCTCTCTCTCTCTCTCTCTCTCTCTCTCTCTCTCCCTGTCTCCATCGCGCGTGCGCACACACATACATTTAAAAGTTTGAATCTATCCTGTGTTTATAAAATGACTGTTTGAAGATACTAAGTTATACCAGAGACAAAAGATTTTAGCGAAACGTCTTGCAAAAAGAGCCCACTGTGTCATTGACTAGCCTGACGCGTGCTCACTCTATTACTCTCTTGAAATTAAGGCGGTTGTGTAATTTTCAGACTTAGTTTTTACTATGGTTTGAAGAACGCAGGATTCGACTAAACTATCCTAAACTATAAAAAAAATGCTCGCCATGAATACTCTCACCCTATCTGGTTATACCTTGCGTATAATTCATATTATACTTGAAATTCGAATGATTATGTAAAAGGGTAATATCTTCTTTTACCTCGACTAATATTGGACTGAGAATTCTAAGAACCAGTCTTTATAATTTTCTAAGATCAGATTATATCGTTGATCTTTCTTTAAAAAAATATAATATAAAATAAAACATTGTACAATATGGGCATGTCTTTTTGCTATTGCGTGGCATCTTCGTATAATCGCAACAGGGACAGTCAATGGTAGGCTAAGCAAAAGTTGACATGATCATATTCCAAAATTTTCCTGTTTGACCTGCATTGCCATCATTATTTTGCGGATTTACCCAAAAGCAAACATGCTTCACAACTACGAACTAGTCAATGTATACACTAAACGCTGAAATCAAATTTAGAAAATCTTCATGGATGTCTTTATCCCCTGTGTTAACATTTCTTTAAAATCCTTAAAGTTACGTGGCCACTTTTTAAAATCTGAAATGGCTTAGAAAGGTGAAGCTTGTCGTAAACAAAAAAAAAAGGCTCAGCAAAAAAAAAAAAAAAAAAAACGCAATCGAGACGGAGATCAGAGAGCGCAATTGGGGCATTTTAGACGATACATTTAGAAAGCCAGTATCTGACATCACAAGGCAAGCCCTGGAGTGGAACCCCCAAGGCAAACTCAAGGTTGGCCGCCGGAAGCAAACTTCGCAGCGAAGCACGGATGCCGAGATAAAAAGCCCCTGGTACACATGTAGGCTACAACATGAGCTGAGCTGAGCAGAAGAGGACTAGCGAGAACCGAGTTTGGTGGAGGAGATTTAATGTGGCCCTATGTTCCACTGGAAATCAAGAGGTTTAAACTTAACTTATTTACTTGACACATGAATTTCTGATTAAATTTACGACTGCTAGAGCAAAGGGCTGTACTAGGGGGAACAAATATACACTTAAAGAATTAAAAAGTAACCAAACTCTCTTTTAAATACATGTACCATCAAAGAGGAAAAAAAGTCTGAATAAAAAAAGTCAAAACTACGAGGTGTAGAAGAAAGGGCAAACCGACAAGAGGGTGGTAGTTAGACATGCAGGGACTGGCTACAAAGGAGGCCCACCGAGCCACGAAGGATAGCTGCACAAGGCTAAGAGATTTTGAGAGAGATTGTGCTGAAAGTTACGTCTGACACAGTAGTCAATCGGACATGATGATGATCTTACGAACCCATTTGCACTGCGGTGAGAATGGTGGCGTTGATGACACCCTGCAGCATCCCCTCAGTCGAGAAATCTCCTGCATCATGCTCTTTGGTCAAGATTGTGTAACTGGCTGAAGCGGAGGGCAATTCTGTGAGACGACTCAGAAAACTCTTGGCGAAGGCGTGGCACAGGAATGACGTAACAGTCCAGATGATGAACACTGCGAAGCCACCGGCAGAGAGCAGGTCCCGCGTCTTGGTAAAAGCCGCACTGTAAGATAAGTTAGTATAATTGGTGTCATGGTTGTTGGTAATATTATTTTTATACTCCTTCTCAACATAACCATCATCATCATCATCATCATCATCATCATCATCATCATCATCATCATCATCATCATCATCATCATTATTGCCATGCCGAGACAGCTTAATGCACTGGCTGCATTATCAATACTAGTAGAGGTACCGTTCTACGGACAGGATTGACAATTTCATCTTACATTACTTTGTCCAGATAAACAATATTGACAGTAGTGTTGTCTTTCTCTGGCTTGAATGTAATTAGAATCGTAATCTAGGGTCTGGATATAGATACCTAGAAGCTCGATTTAGAGACGGTGTGATATTTCTTGGTCTAGCTCTAGAATATATAGGCTAGATCAAATCGACCAATGTATAGATTGAGAGTAGATTAGATCTAACCTAGATTTTGTATTTTTAAATTTATTTGAAATGTGTCTGTTGATATCACAAAAGAGCACGAAACTTTCTGGAAAGACGGCTTTAGAGTTTAAACTACACCGTTAGACGCTCCCCTTCCGACTTTAACTTTGGATTTAGACCCAACCAAGGCTTCCAAAATTCTATTTTGGACGCCTTGGACCCAACCAAAGAGATTCCCCTATAAATAACCCAACGGGTATTTCTCGTACCGGAAATGATTCGCATGTCGATATCTTTTTCGCAGACTAATGAAATTGAAATAAGCATTTTGTCATTTCTTTGCTAAAATCAATCTTTTTATCTAAATATATTATTACCGTCGACAGCATCGTCCCGTAGTCTAGAACTAGATTAGGTTTAGATATTTAGTAGAAGCATCAATAAGGGCAATATGACTAACCCAAAATATAGTAATTTATTTGTATTATAACTGTCAAATTCAATTCATATCGTCTCGATCCACAGTTTTTAAGAGTCCGTTTTTTATTTTTGTTTACACTCATGGCCATCATGTGTTTTCACCTTAAAATATCATCATATGATGCGTAGAAATGTGTCAGTTCTGCTTAAAGAAGATTCAAAAGTCCGACATTATCGTTACCGTAAATAGATTTTGTCAGTGCAATAGTAGAGGCGCTCGTCATTTTGCTATCACACAAAATTTTGATCCATCTTATATCTTAAAGTCATGATATTGTAATTTAGGTAATTATTAAAATAATTGCTTTGAAAATAAAAAGTAACGTTATTGTCCGGACCCATGCATTTCTTTAATTAAAATGTCTATTTTTTGTTATAACTGTTGCCCACTATGTGATTTTTAATATACACCACTGCCAGTATAAATAAAGTAAAATATGGAATGTTAAAACATGATGAATGGGTAATATAATAATATAATATCGCAATCTTTGAACTGAAGTAACTTGAATATACACAACATTACCCTAAAATCGAATGGACATGTTTGGTACGAAACACTCCTCATAATAATTATTATAATTCATTTGCCAGTTTTATGTTTTATATGCTCAGCTATCGATTTTTAGGTAACAAACATGGGAGACAAGGTGTTTGCCTATGGCATTGTTCACATTTCTTAATTTTTTTTTTTTTCGTTGAACTCAACTTCCTCAACAGCATCGAATATATTATTTCGACATCGGTAGTATTATTTAAAAGACATTTATTGATAAGTATATATATATAAAGAGGTTACAATCGGAAAAAATAAATATTGTTATTGGGGAATTGTGTTATGAGGTTCTTTGTTTTTCTCTATCTCTTTATAATTATCTGTCTCTCTGTCTGCCTTCCTATAATATCTTTAAATCTTGATCCCAGTCGGAAACTATTTGAAAACACACAAAAACTTTTAAAAATGCGTACATTTACCCAAACAGTTAGTTTTTCAAATACGACTACACATTTTTATTAAAGTTTCGTTTATTATGTTTTCTAAAGATAAAACATCAAAAACTTAGATAAAAATAATGTCTTTACAGTTATGGTATTAGAAATATACTGTCGGCCTATTGTATCCACAGTTGTTGTAAAGATGTTTTCTGTAAAGTGGATCTTATTGTACATGTGCTTTAGCATACTTGCTTTATTAAAGGCGTTTCATTTGAAAATTGATAATATTTAATCAAAGAGTTTGAAAATGAAATTGGAAGCAAAAAGGTTGTACAAAAGCATTTACACAAAGAAGACATAAATTATTTTTTCTATTGACTCCTTTAAAAGAGCGATAACAAGTTGCTGGCTAATCTCACATCAAATAAAATTATACGCCTTGGTTTTAATTAACCTGTATACAGATCGTTCAGAGATATAATTGTCCTGTAATTAAACAGCTCGTTCAAAGGTATAATATACCTATATTTTATACAACTCTTTCAAATTATCTTTTAAAAATCAGCCACCGATCATAAATATTTTTATACTACGCCATAATTTTGTCTGTTTCATGAACAGAGCACAAGCTCTAGAGATCCCGGACTCCAAACGTACCTCTATGGTCATGTAGAGAAAACGGAAAATGAGTTTAAAAGAAAAAAAAAAAAAATAAGAAGGAAGGCAAGTCATCGCAGGGCCTTTATTTTGAGAGTTAATTTCGCTTGGCAATCAATAACACTCCAAGTCGTCATGCCTGAATCACCGCGGCGGCATGAACGTAACCACACAACAGGCTGGCAAATTAACTGAAGGCAATGTTATTGAAAAGCGATTAAAACCGATAAAGCTGTCTGTTTGGTTGTCAATGTGTCTGTCTGTCTTTATCTCTTACGTTGTTTGTACTTATGACCCTATCTTCCCGACCAGTCTTTCGTGAGCTCTCCCTTTCTCTCTCTCTCTCTCTCTCTCTCTCTCTCTCTCTCTCTCTCTCTCCAAAATATCTCAAAGAGGCACTTAGCTGGAAAAAGCAACCGTTCAAATAAAACAACAAGTTAAATTAATGAGCAATGAACTGAGAACGCTAATCTCCACCTGAAAAAAGTGCTTTCAAACCGAACATAGAGAAAATGTTCTATGCGAACGACACCAAAAGTTTCATGAACAGGGCGCAAGCTCTAGAGATCTCGCTGCGCTAAACCGGACTCCAAACGTGCCTCTATGGCCATGTGGAGCTTAACAGAGAAAACGGAAAACTAATACAAAAGAGGGAGAGCAAGTCAGCGCAGGCTCGGGCCTTCATTTTGAGAGTTCGTTTCCCTTGGCAATCAATAGCACGCCAAGTCTCTATGACCGAACCATCGGGGCGGCATGAACGTTACCAACAGGCTAGGAAATTAATTGAAGGCAAAGTTATTGAACAGCGAATTAAACCGATAAACCTTTGTTTGTCTGGTTGTCTGTGTGTCCGTCTATCCTTGTATGTCCTTATCTCTTACGTTGTACTTATGACCCTATCTTCCCAATCAAGAAAAAGATACAATTATCACACAAAGTTCAGTACGCAAATGATTGAAATTGAATTAATTTTACTGTCGTTTTGTTAAATACGATTTTTCACATAAATTGTATAGAATTCAAATGAATTAGATGTAAGCAATGATGAAGACATACAAATAGAAGAAAAACAATGTTTATTGTGTATAAAAGAGTACTAATAGGTACAAGGCTTAAGGTCCCGACAAAATTATAGGGTACGTTCTAAAACATTGCTGCCGTGAATTAACAGGCACTTTTAAATCCCCTTTTAACTACTATAGAAGTCAGCGGAAGTTGTACATGTCCCCAAAAGGATAGAGCGAAGAAAAGAATGATACTAAAAATAATAATAAAAATATAATAATAATAATAATAATAATAATAATAATAATAATAATAATAATAATAATAATAATAA
>RQTK01000603.1:238960-243400 GCA_003991915.1 Elysia chlorotica | reverse complement strand
AGAGAGAGAGAGAGAGAGAGAGAGAGAGAGAGATAGAGAGAGAGAGTGAGAGAGAGAGAAAGAGAGAGAGAGGTTGCGGAAGGGAGACAGAAAAGGATAAAGATAAGAAATAATATAGGAAAAGAAAAAGGCTGATAACTAAAAAACACAACAAAAGCATTTACACAAACAAGACATACATTATTTTTCTATTGACTCCTTTAAAAGAGCGATAACAAGTTGCTGGCTAATCTCACATCACATAAAATTATACGCCTTGGTTTTAGTTAATCTGTATACAGATCGTTCAGAGATATAATTGTCCTGTAATTATACAGCTCGTTCAAAGGTATAATATACCTGTATTTTATACAACTCTTTCAAATTGTCTTTTAAAAATCAGCCACCGATCATAAATATTTTTATGCTACGCCATAATTTTGTCTGTTTCATGAACAGATCCCGGACTCCAAACGTAGCTCTATGGTCATGTAGAGAAAACGGAAAATGAGTTTAAAAAAAAAAGAGGGCAAGTTAGCGCAGGCTCGGGCCTTTATTTTGAGAGTTAATTTCGCTTGGCAATCAATAGCACGCCAAGTCGTCATGCCTGAATCACCGCGGCGGCATGAACGTAACCACACAACAGGCTAGCAAATTAACTGAAGGCAATGTTATTGAAAAGCGATTAAAACCGATAAAGCTGTCTGTTTGGTTGTCAATGTGTCTGTCTGTCTTTATCTCTTATGACTTATGACCCTATCTTCCCGACCAGTCTTTCGTGAGCTCTCCCTTTCTCTCTCTCTCTCTCTCTCTCTCTCTCTCTCTCTCTCTCTCTCTCCCTCTCTCTCTCTCTCTCTCTCTCTCCAAAATATCTCAAAGAGGCACTTAGCTGGAAAAAGCAACCGTTCATCAAAGAAAACAACAGAGAGCAAGTTAAATTAATGAACAATGAACTGAGAACGCTAATCTCCACCTGAAAAAGTGCTTTCAAACCGAACATAGAGAAAATGTTCTATGCGAACGACACCAAAAGTTTCATGAACAGGGCGCAAGCTCTAGAGATCTCGCTGCGCTAAACCGGACTCCAAACGTGCCTCTATGGCTATATAGACCGTAACAGAGAATACGTAAAATTAATACAAAACAGGGAGGGCAAGTCAGCGCTGTTTCGGGCTTTTATTATGAGAGTTCTTTTCGCTTGGCAATCAATAGCACGTCAACTTCGTCAAGTCACCAAGCCCGAATCATCGGGCCGGCATGAACGTTACCACGCAACAGGCTAGGAAATTCATTAAAGGCAATATTATTGAAAAGCGATTAAAACCGATAAAGCTGTCTCTCTGGTTGTCTATGTGTCTGTCTGTCCTTGTCTGTACTTATCTCTTACGTTGTACTTATGACCCTGTCTTCCCTGTCAAGAAAAAGATACAATTATCAAACAAAGTTCAGTTCGCAAATGACTTGAAATCGGATTAATTTTACTGCCATTTTGTTAAGTACGATTTTTCACATAAATTGTAAAGAATTCGAAGTGAATTAGATGTGAGCAATGATGAAGACATAAAAATAGAAGAAAAACAATGTTTATTGTGTATATAAAAGAGTACTAATAGGTACAAGGCTTAAGGTCCCGACAAAATTATAGGGTACGTTCTAAAACATTGCTGCCGTGAATTAACAGGCACTTAAATATTTTTTAAGCAGATTTATAAATTGGTATTTAAATCGAGACATTTTCTACGAAGCAACCTTTTATTTTCAGGTTGAAAGGTATCCCTACAGATCTCCGAGCTGTTAGAAAGAAATGATTAGCTGCTGATAGCGACGAATACACGAAGGAGCATTGTACAATCTGTGCTCAGAGATGGTCTACTCACGTTGGGCGCAACGATACGCAACAAACCAAAAACAAGAGAGAGTATATTTGTCAAAACATGAACCTTTCCTCTTTCTAAATAATTGTTGTTGTTTTTTACACTCATATCTTTTGTAAAAGTTGTTTTGTTTTTTATTTCACACTAAGCTTTAAATTTGGGACGGCAAGCACCAACTTGACACAATTTGCGATGCGTTTGGGCTACTTAAGAAAGATCAAATTAACAGAATACAGTCACGTCGCTAAAATGCAAGCATTCAGGTAGACAATTTTTTTTTTTGAAAGGCAAAGCACTGGTTAGGTGGTTGGTTGGGTTTTTAACGTCCAACATCAGCAACTTATGGCTATATCGTGGACGGGCCCCAAGACAGACGTCTGACAATTTTATGTGCTGCCACACACGAGACAGGGTGGGGATACCATGACTCCTGTCTCAGCCGGTCACATTATACTGACACCGATCCAACCAGTAGGGATTGCAACAGCCAGGNNNNCGACCCGGGGCCTTTTGGCGCCGAAAGCCGATGTTCTACCCCTGGGTCACTGACTTTTTTTATCTAAAAAATATTTTTTTTCTTAAAAGTTTATTGGTTCATGAGTTTAGCCTAAAACATTACGATTTTTTGAGAATTGTTGGCAAAATCGATGCGACTCCGTTCAGTTTTAATGTTCCGTTTTTCTTCTTTAACAGTGACTGTTAAACTAAACCGTATTCCTAACTCCACAAAAAAATGTTTATTAGCTAATTCTCCATACTAATTATCTTTACTTTCGCAATAAGAAGCCATCTCATTTCTATTTCTATCGTTGTCATGTGATATTAAGGTTATTTTTAAAAAGAATAATCTAAAAAACGTTTGTTTGTATTAACATCGCAGCCTGTTTATGGTAACGTAAAGTACGTTCAAAGCATAAAAATACTTCTTCCCATGTATAGAAATATTTCCCTTGTCTTAGAATTCTATTTTCTCAAATTGATTTCTATTTTAGTACCACGCATAATTGAAAATACTTAAGTTGCAAAGATTTATTGAAAAAAATATGCAAATTACAGTTATAACTAGACACTTTCGTATAAATTTGCGTTTGTAACTAAACGATGATGTCACCCTGAAATATCGGATTGTCAAATGAACTCGCGTTTGGTTTGCAATTCTGGCATTAAACAAATGTTAGCGTTCTGATGTAATACCATCTTTTCGAGCAAGCATGAAAAGTCCTATTATGAAATGCAAGCATTCAGGTAGACAATTTTTTTTTGTTTGAAAGGCAAAGCACTGGTTGGTTGGTTGGTTGGGTTTTTAACGTCCAACATCAGCAACTTATGACTATATCGTGGACGGGCCGCAAGACAGACGTCTGACAATTTTATGTGCTGCCACACACGAGACAGGGTGGGGATACCATGACTCCTATCTCAGCCGGTCACATTATACTGACACCGACCCAACCAGTAGGGATTGCAACAGCCAGGATTCGAACTCGGGACCTTTTGCGCCGGAAGCCGATGTTCTACCCCTGGGCCACTGACTTTTTTTTATCTAAAAAATATTTTTTTCTTAAAAGTTTATTGGTTCATGAGTTTAGCCTAAAACAATACGATTTTTTGAGAATTGTTGGCAAAATCGATGCGACTCCGTTCAGTTTTAAAGTTCCGTTTTTCTTCTTTAACAGTGACTGTTAAACTAAACCGTATTCCTAACTCCACACAAAAATGTTTATTATCTAAACTTGTATAGCTAAGAATCTGGTTAATTAAAAAAAAAATGTTAATTGTATCACATTTTGTTGACAAGGAAACAAATTCTCCATACTAATTATCTTTACTTCCGCAATAAGAAGTCATCTCATTTCTATTTGTATCGTTGTCATGTGATATTAAGGTTATTTTTAAAAAGAATAATCTAAAAAACGTTTGTTTGTATTAACATCGCAGCATGTTTATGGTAACGTAAATTACGTTCAAAGCATAACAATACTTCTTCCCATGTATAGAAATATTTCCCTTGTCTTAGAATTCTATTTTCTCAAATTGATTTCTATTTTAGTACCGCGCATAATTGAAAATACTTAAGTTGCAAAGATTTGTTGAAAAAAATATGCAAATTAAAGATTTCTAATGTCTATGGCCAACTATACCAAAATATTTTTAAGCAGATTTATAAATTTTCATTTAAATCGAGACATTTTCCACAAAACAACCTTTTCTTTTCAGGTGGAAGGTACCCCTATAGATCTCCGAGCTGTTAGAAAGAAATGATTAGCTGCTGATGACGACTAATACACGAATGAGCATTGTACAATATGTGCTCAGAGATGGTCTACTCTCGTTGGACGCAACGATACGCAACAAAATGAAAACAGGAGAGAGTATATATTTGTCAAAACATGAACCTTTCCTCTTTATAAATAACTGTTGTTGTTTTTTTCACTCATATCTTTTGTAAAAGTTTTTTTTTTTAATTTTTATTTCACACAAAGCGTTAAAGTTTGGCACGGCAAGCACCAACTTGACACAATTTGCGATTCGTTTGGGCTACTTCAGAAAGATCAAATTAACAGAATACAGTCACGTCGCTAGAATG
>RQTK01000603.1:223960-233960 GCA_003991915.1 Elysia chlorotica | reverse complement strand
GAGTTAAAATTTCTTCCAGTCACAGGGGCGCGGTGGTCCAGGGTTAGAACTTTGGCTTCCGACGCAAAAGGTCCCGAGTACGAATCCTGGCTGTTGCGTTCCCTACTGTTTGGGTCGGTGTCAGTATGATTTGACCGGCAGGACAAATTTTGACTGACAGGAGTCATGGTATCCCTGCCTTGTCTCGTGTGTGGCAGCACATAAAATTTTCAGACATACGTCTTGGAGCCCGTCCACAATATAGCCTTTATAGTGCTGCTGTTGGACGTTAAACCAACCCAACCAATCCAACCATCCTCCATCATTACGAACTTGACACCCTTCCGGTTGGTTATCAAGTACACCTGCAGATGGAGGTTTTTATGAAGGAAAAAAAACACATTTTGTTTATTTTAGATATGCTATGTTTGACTTCATTTGTTCTTATAGCAACATTAAACAAATTAAACAAATTTAATTAGCTAGTGTCGAATGCGTTTGATTGAAAAATGAAAACTGCAGATAAATCTGATGTAAAATTGCACCAAGTTAAAAACTCAGTTCTTGCCCTTTCGTGGGTGTGTTTAGAAAAACCGCATACTTTTGTTTGATTACGAGATCATTCATTATGTTATCTCATACTTTATGGAATATTGGAAACAATTTTAGAAGTATGAACCAATTTCATTTTACGTATCGTACCCATGAAGGCTAGGCAGTTCAAAAAATGTTTAATCAGGAAAAGTATATCCTTGTGCGGGGAAATTTACTACCTCGGTAAGGGGACTAATCCATGACTCATTTGTCAATAAACGTACACAGACTGATCAGGTTTTTATAGAAAAATAAAGAGAAGAAATAGATATACAGATAAAAACTGTTCCGGGTTTTTTCGCCGGTGATATGTACATTATTTTATGCATTCTAGGAAATTAAAAAGGGGGTGAGGGGTCCCCAACGTGAGCTGGGCCCAAGACCCCCTGCAACCGAAATCCGGTACTGGAGAGAGAGATACAGAGAGAAAGAGAGAGAAAGAGAGAGAGAGACAAAGAAAGATATAAACCGAGAGAGAGAGAGAGAGAGAGAGAGAGAGAGAGAGAGAGAGAGAGAGAGAGAGAGAGAGAGAGAGAGAGAGAGAGAGAGAGAGAGAGAGAGAGAGAGAGAGATTAAGTTAGAGGTAGATAGTAAGCCTAATGATATTTATAAACTAACAACATACTTTAGGCCATCTTTTTTTCAATTCAGACCCGCTCAAAATTTTTGTTGGGACTTTCCCTGGGTGAGAATGTTAAGTAACTCAGAATATTTTTTTTGCCAACAAGGCTGTCTTAAAACAAGCTTAGTTACTCATGATTGGTTACATCAAACATTACAATTAAAATTCTGAGTATTTTCAGTTTTTGTTTTTTTATACTAATGTGTTATGGAATCAAACTAGAAATTATTATTTGAATAGTGAAATTCAAGAAAAGGAATGTAAACAAAGGCAGTTATTTTGTAGTAATGAATGTGTGAAACAAGACCATATTATGCCTTTAAAATAATAAGCCAAGAGACTTTTAATTTATTTCTCTGTATTTATTTTATTGGAGACAACTAATCAACTTACTATACAATCACTTGTATCTTTTGGATGAAGTTTATATATTTCTCATAACATCAAAATATTATTAAACTATTAAAAAGTAGCAAAAATCTATGTCTTTACAATACTCCGAGCTGAAAAAAAATTGCGAGAGCTTAGCACGAATGTTCATTGAAGAAATTCAACAAAAAAGGATAAAGTAAATTGTTTCCAAATTGTCAGCCATTTTTAATCAACATCATAGACTTTGTATAAAATAAAACATTTTATCCCAGGTGATAAATATCGTCAATTATTTAGTTAATCAACCAACGTATGTGCCGAAAAAGCCTTTCCTTTTCTAAATACGATCGTAGAATACGTAAAATTTTTCATCATAGATGCTAACCCATTTAAGAGAAATCCTCGTGTGTCCGTCTGAACTTTCATCTGTTTTTGAAAACGTGTTGTTTACTTTGATTGTTTTTTTTTTTTTGCTTTTGACTTTATTGACTTAGTTTTCTTACTACAATTAACATCTTTTTTTACTTTATTTCTTTTAAAACGTATATACAGTTGAACAGTTATTGTAGCTAGACCATAGCGATTTAAACACTGGGATCACAGCTACTATTTAGCTGGGTTCGATCGACAGCATTTAAAATAATCGATTTGTGAACAATCCAGCAACACAAATTTTTAACCCCTTCAAGAACAGAAGATGGTATTTTCATTGTACGTTAAAAATCACATTGAATAATAATAAAATATGCATGATAAACTCAACAAAGGCGCATCACGTAAATGTAAGCAATCTCCTTGCCATTAATTTTATTTGAAAGATAAAAAGCTAAAGTATTCCAATTTGCAGAAAATGTTATTCTTTCTTTATTGATTCAAATGATACAAA
The DNA here is from genome assembly GCA_003991915.1 of Elysia chlorotica. Lineage (NCBI taxonomy): Eukaryota > Metazoa > Mollusca > Gastropoda > Plakobranchidae > Elysia > Elysia chlorotica. The sequence goes on along the minus strand of RQTK01000603.1, from coordinate 231,507 downwards.
CTTTGGAAAAAGACTAAAAATAGGGCAATTTTTTAAGCATTTGCCATTTGCTGGGCAAAATACTGTTACTCGGTTGAATTAAGCAAAGGCGAAGTAGCACAGTTGGCAGAGCTAAACGGCTCATTTAGAGATGCCTCCGGTTCGATTCTCCAATCGCTGCGCCTTAAACCCTTCTGCTTTGGCCGGTGTTAGTACAGAGCTTATCTCTTCCCATTTAGTAATCCATTTCTCTTTTGAATGCAAACTGCATACAATTTAAAAGAAGGAATTGAACGTGCTTCACAAAATGCTTTCCCTTACCAGATTGACTCGGTAAATAATGATGTGGGAGAAAACTGTTTGAAACTGATACAAATGGAAGTGGCTAGGATTCTGGAAAAAGAGAAGTAAAATAAAGAAATACGACTCTTTGTTTTGCAACGGGCACATTACCAGGACACAGTTTTATTGTACTTTTGTTTTTCTTGTTAGTTTGTATAAATAATTATTATTTGCAGATACGTGGTGGGACATGATCAATGAGGCCGACGTATGGTGAAATTGTTTAAAATTGAAAAAAAAGATTGAAATATTATTAGATGGAGTTAGAGAAAGATAGTTGCTTTAGTCTTGTATGTTATATCAAGCACGTAGCTAAAAAATCATATAATCAACGGAATAGGCAAATCAGTAGCTTTCTAAATAGCCACTGCCATTTGTATCGATATCTGAATTCTAATGTTTTTCTGAGGCCCAACTGTATAGTGATAAATAATATAGACTATCCACTTACCTCCACATTTAATGCAGATAACATAGCGAAAATCTTCACGTTGCCATACCCTGGGATGATATATTAACATCTACTACACGTCGCACTTCACATCATTCGGCAACAGCCTGGCCAAAATTCTGTGAGTTTTGAAAGGGAAAATAAAGTAATATTCGAAAAACATAGAGTGTAAGGTTGATAAAAAGTAGTAAAACACACTGACTAATATTAGTTTAAGGATTTTACGTCACTAATGTCGACAAAGTTTTTTTTATGTGTTCAGGATGTCACACGTATTGAGGAATAACATATTTTTATATATCCTTTAGATATTTGTATAAGCTTTTTGGAGAACAACCTTTTCAGCAAAGATGATCTCTTAAGTGTGCCTCATTAATTTTGCTCTGTCCGATATTCATTGAAGTTTATTATTACGGAACGTTTACACCAATTATATCTTGACTATGACGATTAATATATAAAATATTATATAATTAAAATGCATTATATAGGAAATAAATTGAACCATTTCGATTGTTCTGGATGGAAAATCGATTAACTAAGTGAAAATGGATTTGTTTGTCATTCCAGTGTAACCAAGTCAAATGTAGGTCTATTTTTTCTTCAACATTTAGATGAAATGAATATTCCATTAAGTTAACAATTATTATATAAACCAAAATCACTGAAATACTAATAAATACAGAAAAAATACGTTTTTGTGCACAGTGAAGGAACCGTTGTTTGTCTATGGCGCCAAGGATTTAGCGTGACTGTCGCGCATGCGCCGTTTACTTTCATTTTATCGCTCAATAGCTTCAGTTGAGGAGATTGTTAGAACATGCAATTATATTTCCTTTCTCTGTCTCATCTTTATTGGTGGATCAGCTTGGATTATATCAAGAGAAGGGGTATATTGAGATTGAGAGAAGTCAGGGAACCTTCATGCAACTTTTGCACTTGTATCCAATTGATTTTTAAAGGAAATACAGTTTTTGATTGAGTAATTTGTATGAAATATGTGGAAAATATATTTAACTGTATATCAATCATAATAATTATATTCGGGTTTGATTTGCATTCCTTTCAATTTTGTTTATTTGCCATGTCTAAAGGGACAAAGTATTTTGCATTTTCTGTTTGTAGAAACAACATGTAATTTTTGTCGATCATGGATTACATAGGCAATAACTGCCCCTTTATTGATTTTTAATGAAAAGTAGACAGTATTTTTTATTATGATTGTTCTTACTGTGTAAAGGTTTTATGATTGACTTGCCCTTCAAGTTGATTTACACATGTTTAATGTAGCGGTATCACAAGAAACTTATAATTCGTCATATATAAACCGCAATGGACATATCTTTATACAATTATGTAATACATTTATGTAAGAGAGTTATTTTCTTCTTTGTAATAATAATTGATTTAATTATCCCCTAATTTCACATTAAAATTGTTATCAGTTTTTAAAAAAAAACCTTGGAAAATTTCTAGACCAGCAACATATTTTGTCTTTTTTAAATAATGAGGGGATTATTCTTGGAAAGACAGGTGAACCATGAATCTATGCATAGTTTGCACGTGTATCAAATTGATTCTAAACGAAATAAACTTTTTGTTTTAGTAGTTTATAAAAAAGGCAGAAAACGGATTGTTTTTGGGTTTTTTTTGTTGTTTTTAACGTTATTGTCCGGACCCATGCATTTCTTTAATTAAAATGTCTATTTTTTGTTATAACTGTTGCCCACTATGTGATTTTTAATATACACCACTGCCAGTATAAATAATGTAAAATATGGAATGTTAAAACATGACGAATGGGTAATATAATAATATAATATTGCAATCTTTGGACTGAAGTAACTTAAATATACACAACATTACCCTAAAATCGAATGGACATGTTTGGTACGAAACACTCCTCGTCATAATTATTATAATTCATTTGCCAGTCTTATGTTTTATATGCTCAGCTATCGATTGTTAGGTAACAAACATGGGAGACAAGGTGTTTGCCTATGGCATTGTTCACATTTCTTAATTTTTTTTTTTTTTTTTTTTTTTTTTTTTTTTTTTTTTTTTTTTTTGCTTTTGACTTTATTGACTTAGTTTTCTTACTACAATTAACATCTTTTTTTACTTATTTCTTTTAAAACGTATATCAGTTGAACAGTTATTGTAGCTAGACCATAGCGATTTAAACACTGGGATCACAGCTACTATTTAGCTGGGTTCGATCGACAGCATTTAAAATAATCGATTTGTGAACAATCCAGCAACACAAAATTTTAACCCCTTCAAGAACATAAGACGGTATTTTCATTGTACGTTAAAAATTACAAATAATGATAAAATATCCATGATACACTCAACGAAGGCGCATCACGTACGTGTAAGCAATCTCCTTGCCAATTTGAAATATAAAAAGCTGAAGTATTCCAGTTTAGAGAAAATGTTATTCTTTCTTTATTGATTTAATTAATGATACGAAATTTGGAAAAAGTCTAAAAATAGGGCAATTTTTTAAGCATTTGCCATTTATGGGCAAAGTACTGTTACTCCGTTGAGTTAAGCAAAGGCGAAGTAGCACAGCTGGCAGAGCTAAGCGGCTCATTTAGAGATGCCTCCGGTTCGATTCTCCAATCGCTGCGCCTTAAACCCTTCTGCTTTGGCCGGTGTTAGTACAGAGCTTATCTCTTCCCATTTAGTAATCCATTTTTCTTTTGAATGCAAACTGCATACAATTTAAAAGAAGGAATTGAACGTGCTTCACAAAATGCTTTCCGTTACCAGATTGACTTGGTAAATAATGATGTGGGAGAAAACTGTTACAAACTGATACAAATGGAAGTGGCTATTTAGAAAGCTACTGATTTGCCTATTCCGTTGATTATATGATTTTTTAGCTACGTGCTTGATATAACATACAAGACTAAAGCAACTATCTTTCTCTAACTCCATCTAATAATATTTCAATCTTTTTTTTTTCAATTTTAAACAATTTCACCATACGTCGGCCTCATTGATCATGTCCCACCACGTATCTGCAAATAATAATTATTTATACAAACTAACAAGAAAAACAAAAGTACAAAAAAACTGTGTCTTGGTAAATGTGCCAGTTGCAAAATAAAGAGTCGTGTTTCTCTATTTTACTTCTCTTTTTCCAGAATTCGTTGCCATACCCTGGGATGATTATATTAACATCTACGACTTAAAATGATCTACCACACGTCGCACTTCACCTCATTCGCCAACAGCCTAGTCAAAAACTTGTGAGTTTTCAAAAGAAAATAAATTAATAATTCGAAAAACACGGCGTCTCGGTTAATAAAAAAAAGTAGTAAAACACACTGACTAATCTTATTAATGTCGACAGGTTTCGAAGTTTTTTTGTGTTTTTTTTCTGCCAGGATATCGAACGTATTGAGGAATAACAATTAATATATATCCTTTAGATTTTTGTATAACCTTTACCGAGAACAACTTTTTCAGCAAAACTTATCTCTTAGTAAATCTTTGTGCCTCATTTTTGCTATGCACTAAAGTTTATCGCTTACACCAATGAAATCTTGACAATGACGATTTAATATAGAAAACATAATAGAATTACAATTTATTACATATACAGTATACAGGGAAAGAATTGAACCTCTTCGATCGTTCTGGGGGGGGGATCGATTAACTAAGTAAAATGGATTTGTTTGTCATTCCAGTGTAACCAAGTCAAATTTAGATCTATTTTGTCTTCACATTTAGAAACAATGGATATCCCAAGTTAACATTTATTATATAAACCAAAATCACTGAAATACTAATAAATACAGAAAAAATACGTTTTTGTGCACAGTAAAGGAACCGTTGTTTGTCTATGGCGCCAAGGATTTAGCGCGACTGTTCGCATGCGCCGTTTAGTTCCATTTTATCGCTCAATAGCTTCAGTTGAGGAGATTGTTAGAACATGCAATTATATTTCCTTTCTCTGTCTCATCTTTATTGGTGGATCAGCTTGGATTATATCAAGAGAAGGGGTATATTGAGATTGAGAGAAGTCAGGGAACCTTCATGCAACTTTTGCACTTGTATCCAATTGATTTTTAAAGGAAGTACAGTTTTTGATTGAGTAATTTGTATGAAATATGTGGAAAATATATTTAACTGTATATCAATCATAATAATTATATTCGGGTTTGATTTGCATTCCTTTCAATTTTGTTTATTTGCCATGTCTAAAGGGACTAAGTATCTTGTATTTTCTGTTATGTCGAAACAACATGTCATTTTTTTCCATTATGGATTACATAGGCAATAACTGCCCCTTTATTGATTTTGTTAATGAAAAGTAGACAATTTATTGTATTATCATTTTTCTTACTGTGTACAGTTTTCATTATCGACTTGTCCTTTAAAGTTGATTTACACAGGTTTAATGTAGCAGTATCAGAAGAAACTTACTGGTCGTCTTATAAAAAAACGTAAGGGACATATCTATATAATTATGTAATACATTTATGTAAGACAACTAAGACAATTGCTACAACTTTTTGCAGACATATTTAATAAAAAACAACAAAGATCACTTTTTTCTTGAAGAGCCTCTATAAACGTTCATTTTTTTCTTCTATGGCTTGTCACCCAATCCTTTATCTCTTATTGATTGATTTTTTGACTCTCTTTTTGGATATTGATTTGATTTCTTCACTACTGTTGCTTTTATTATATATTTTGATATTTTATATTCATGGTCTATTTATTTTTTTTACTTGATTGTATATCTCTTTTTATGTCTTACATGTAAACTCTTTGTGTGTAGGTAAACTTAAAAAAAAAAATCTTGTTCGTTTGATGAAGACTTAAGGCCGAAAGCTCACGTGTTTGTATCGTTTTTTATTCTTAGAGCTGCACTATACCTTTTTTTTGTGTGCCTTGCATACTACAACTACTGTTATTACAACAACTACTACTACTACTACAACTACTACTACTACTACTACTACTACTACTACTACTACTACTACTACTACTACTACTACTACTACTACTACTACTACTACTACTACTACTACTACTACTACTACTACTACTACTACTACTACTACTACTACTACTACTACTACTACTACTACTACTACTACTACTTCTACTACTACTACTACTACTACTACTACTACTACTACTACTACTACTACTACTACTACTACTACTACTACTACTACTACTACTACTACTACTACTACTACTACTACTACTACTACTACTACTACTACTACTACTACTACTACAACTACAACTACTACTGCTGATATTACAAATATTACAACCACCACTGCTTACAACTCTTAATCATCTTATTCCGTGATACTTTAACATTGTGTATGTATCATATTTCCTAAAAACTAATGAAACAATTATAAATAAATAATCGTCTTGCATCAGCCAAATAAACTAATGTCGATTTTCTCAATACAAACTGTTCTTCTCATACAAAATCAGCTCCACAGCGTAATGAGTCCGAGGGATACAGTTTCCAAAGAACGACCATCGTCTTTTTTGTTATGGTTGGCTCTGCGGTCGTGATGGTTGCAGTGTTTGGCGCTGCCAGCTGGTATCATCAGCACGGAGGATTCCCGTGGTCCAGATCTTCACTGCAAGAACAAAGGTCTAGAGAAAGCTTACGTCTACAAGTCTTAGTAGACTCTGAGAAGAATGGAGTGATGCAACAAGGCAGCTATGGTGCTGTGGATTAAACAATGCATTTTGTTTGTATATAAGTCGATATAAAACGTATTTTCATAATGTCTTGTTTAAAACACGATATAAATAGGGAACAGTTCATTTGGATCATGTTAAGGAGTTGTGCATCAATAAAACATGAAAAATATGATTGTTATTGCTGCTATTGTTGCTGTTGCCGCTGCTGCTGTTGTTATTGTCATTGCTGTTGTTGTTTATGTTGTTGTTTTATAAAGATTAGGGAAAACGACAGGTTTTAAATAGTGAACGAAATTTCTATTTAATGACACCCTTAACGTAAATTGTTGTCCTCTTTTCTGGTTTGTTTCTTGTGGATGTGTTTTGGATTTATAAAACATAGTGGATGAGACGCTTCGGTAATAAACTACTACTACTACTACTACTACTACAACAACAACTACTACTTCTGATATTACAAATATTACAACCAGCACTGCTTACAACTCTTAATCATCTCATTCAGTTATACTTTAACATTGTGTATGTATTATTTTTCCCTAAAGACTAATGAAACAATTATAAATAAATATCGTCTTGCATCAGCCAAATAAACTAATGTCGATTTTCTCAATACAAACTGTTCTTCTCATACAAAATCAACGCCACAGCGTAATGAGTCCGAGGTTTACAGTATCCAAAGAACGACCATCGTCTTTTTTGTGATGGTTGGCTCTGCGGTCGTGATGGTTGCAGTGTTTGGCGCTGCGAGCTGGTATCGTCAGCACGGGGGATTCCCATGGTCGAGATCTTCACTGCAAGAACAAAGGTCTAGAAAAAGCTTCAGGCTGGACGTCTTAGTAGACTATGAAAAGAATGGAGTGATGCAGCAAGGCAGCTATTTTTGTTTGTATATAAGTCGATATAACACTTTTTTTATTATGTCTTGTTTAGCAGCGGAGGTGAAGAGGGAACATTTCATATGGGTCATGTTAAGAAGTTTTGTATCAATAAAACATTTAGAAAGTCTGATTGATTTATGTTGTTGTTGTTGTTGTTGTTGTTGTTGTTGTTGTTGTTGTTGTTGTTGTTGTTGTTGTTG